>DWDX01000648.1:0-24148 GCA_018245675.1 Agara michaeli | reverse complement strand
TGTGTGTGTGTGTGTGTGTATGTAACGAATAGGCTCAAAAACTACTGGACCGATTTCAAAAATTCTTTCACCATTTGCATGCTACATCATCACTGATCAATATAAGCTATACTAGCTTTTGCCCGCGACTTCGTCCGCGTGGAATACTGTCTTTCGCAATAACAGTATCCTGGGAAATTAAAATGCTGCCCAAAGTCAGTATTTCGCGCGGACGAAGTCGCGGACAAAAGCTAGTTAATAATAAAGTATGATTTGTCTATGAATCTACTATCAATATAAATTTAGGGACGAAATTAGGCATGCTTAATAACTGGAGCTTTTGGCATTCCAGAGGATGCAGCGATAAAATCATAAGCTTTTGTAAGGGCTCAAAAATGCTTGATGATGTTCTGGTGTTGAAATTTTTATCCAAAACTGCACTGTCCATGTCCCAAACCACAATGTCATTTTTTTTTGTCATAACACAATGTCACAATGTCATACTTATCCCTAAACATAAAAACAGTTTAGGAAGCATTACATGGATACCTTTTGACACTTGTTGGTTGATGGAGAAAGGTATCCGGCCGAGGTCGAGGCAGTAGTCGCGGTTCTGGGTGCCGTCCCAGCGGTACCGCAGCAGGTGCGCGCGCGTCGTGCACACCAGGATCTCCGTGCCGGATATACAGCACATCCGCGTTATCTCCCCGTCCCATATAAGAATTTCTTTGAACTGAAAAAATGTATACTCTCATAAGTAAAAATTACTTTTATCTGGATTTAAAATATACAATACAAATTGTTATTATAAAAAAAAAGTTAATTATGATATACATATATCAAATAGAAAACGAGGATAACTGAACGCATGTTCTAAAATGATAAATCATTGGTCAAAAACAAAGTCTAAACCATATCTAGTCGTTCCAAGCGTTCTACCAGAAATTAGATCTAAAATGAGGTGGGAAACGATGCCATAGAGTAGTCAGTTGCCATAAGCGGCTGACGTTACGTCGGTTACATGTTACACTTGATTTTACTCCTCATAAAATGTCCATACCGAGCCTCATAACTCAAATCGTTTCTTAAGGAGTAAACTCCAAAATTCCCTAACTTCTTCCCATTACAGTGTGTTTTGAAAAGATATTAACACGCAAATCGCATTTTATACATTCACATTTATGGGAACAATCTTATATTTACTTACTGATACGTTCGAGAGAGAAAACTATTTAAAATGTATAATTACTAAAGTGATCTTGAGTGAGGGTATGATCTCCTTAACGAACAATTCGGCTGAGTCACGCCGCAAGCTGACCGTGGGCGGGTCGGACTGCTGATAGGCTGTTTGATCGCTCTGCATTTCCACATTGTACAATATTAAATGCCCTTCTGACGTCTGCAACAATGTATCTTTATGTCATTGAAGTGAGAAGAAACATGCAAACCATATAATGACATTTCATATGTGCCATGTATGAAAAACTGCATATTTAGTGTTGTTTGTGGGTAAGATAAATATTAGTGTGTATGTAGGTACGTTGTTATATTCTGTCATAAAAAATAATATGGTGATATTACATTTCGTACTATTAAAAATGAAAAAAACTAGCTCAGCTTTGCAGCAGGATAATGCTCAATTGTGATGCCTTCGATGAAGTATGAACAGAAGAAAGTAACTCTACTTTTTAAGATGTTTAAAGTTACGGTTAAAAAGATTATAATAAACACTCGTATATGGGACACAATAATACTGTTGATAGAGGAATAAAATTATATGCATTATAATAAACCACTGGCTGTAACTGTAAAGGTTAGATTCTCAAACTTAACATGTCTGCTGCCCACTTTGAGAATAAATTGTTTTCTAGCGCTTCCCTTAAAATTATGTTAGTCTAAATATTCCTAGTGTGTCGTATGAGCCTGCCTGCCTCATGCCCATTCGTTGCCCCCAATTTCCTGTAGCTAGACCTTGTACTGTGCACCCGAAAGCCTCCAGCGCCCATAAGGGGGCAATAACACTCACTATGAGTAAAACTGCTCTAAAGGAACACAAATCCAGTTTCCCACTCTGCTTGTCCGGGTTCAAATCTCGGCACACACTTCTGACTTGTTGCACGTTTTATAACTTAATATTCACTTACAGAGATACATATCATAGATGAGTCTGGTTTCCATTCCACCCCAACATTGAGACCCAACCTCCTTAGAGATTCTTCACTCCGTCTATGATGTACTATTGGCACGGTTGGCTGGAACAGAAACAAAAAATATATCATATTAATAACATTTCAATCACAATACGTCTTCTTTACATAGTTGCATTACAACTTAGTATATTGCTCATGTCAAATCCATGAGTCTAGTACAACTGTAGTTGAGGATTGTATTTTTTTAGTATGTAGTTAATATTAATATTGTTTTTTTTTAACAATAGTTATTCAATAAAAAATCCATAAGAACCAGAGACCTGCAAAGCCATGGCAAGAAATAAAACAGAGATAAATATACGGATATGAGTTTATTTTGAACGGACTTCATTAAATGATAAATGTACAAAATTACTGTTTACATAGTAACGTTAATATTAAACAAATTATGGTGTACATACTTGTACAATTTTATATGCAATCAAAGCTAATTATTTGATATTCTGTATTATAATAACATATAAACTGCTACGCGTTTTATCCAAAGATGAAAATGTACAGTACTGTATTGTTAGTGATAATAGTACCTTGCAGAACCATACAACGAAACAATCGTCGCTCAGAGAGGTGAACAGAATCTTGTCCCTGTTTGATACTATTTGTTTAACAGGCATAGCATCTGTGCCTATATTTTTAAGAATTTTGGGCCAGCCTATTGGAAAATACATGTTGCACTGTCATTTGCTGACCTCACGGACACATAATTTACACTTTGTTACTTAATTTCTGTAGGTTCTGAACTGTAAAATAACAAGATAACAATTAAAATGTACAAATATTAAAAACAATGTAAATAACTCGATGCAAAATTTAGTCGTCAACAAAATTAGACACACAACTCACTGGCATTGCTAGACGACTGACAGCATGAGAATGTTGCTACACTTTGTTTACCCTAATATTAAAATATTATCTGTATATTTATTTTGTGAATTTTTTTGTAATAGTTCAAATAGGCTATAATATATATATAGCATTTTTCCACAATCTTACTTGATGGAAAGCGATGATGTGGCCTACGATATAGTATGCTTACCTATTGCGTACAGCAAATGTAAATTTTACTGTAAATTACTTTTTATCCAGCATTAACTTTGCGAATTGCTAAGAAATGTTGGACCAAGTTAGTAGGTCTATTTAATATTTGAATGAAATACTTAAAGTTCGATAGTTTACTATCAGTATGTAAATTACCTTTTCACTTTTGCTAACACGTTTTAGAATAATTTCAAGACTTAAACTTCACCTACCTGTTACTAAGTGACGTTCTTAAGTAAAGCAAACTAAAACCCAGAAAAATCACCATAATGAAATTTCGACGTCGATCTTAACTGAGCTGGGCATTCCCAACAAATCGGTCACGGCGTAGAAATAAAATTGTATAGACGTGTTCAAAATATTTATATCCAATATTTCTGCAAAAAGACGATTACTGCAAATTTAGAGTAATTTTATAGGAATAGATGTAAATAAATTTTTGTATGGTATCGTTTCGATGTGAATGACGCTGCCTGAAAGCCAAAAGCCACTGCAAACTTATTAGAAGTGGCTAAACTCTATAATTTTATCCATGACTCCAAATCAGTGCTTATTATTGATCATATATTAATCTTGAGTAGCAAAAGTCCCATGTCTTATGAGATAATTAAATCAATGACCGCAGACTATATAAATTATATGGATGATGATTACCTAGAGCTGCTTCGTAATAGAATCTGCAGGGTGGATCGAAAAAAAACATTAGTTTGGTTAGATGATTGGTCTCCCTATTTTATCTTTACGAGACAATCCATCTACAGAAAATAATTAGATTTTAACAAATCCATGGTTTAGTACCTATGGATTTTAGTTGATTTCGAGCGGAGATCAGATATAGCAATTATATTACCTTTGCCACAGATAATTTCCTTAGCTCGTAACGGTATGTTGTATGTTCGTTTTATGGTATGTTCCTTTGATTGAATTTATATAAAATACATATGTACAAAAACATTATAACCAAAAATCATTTTACAAGAAATAGAAACAGGCAATGGCATTCAACTATATATGGTAGAAACAAGCATTTGTTTTGGTAGAAATACCAAAATTGTTATTATGGCAACACTAGTATTTCTGGTAATGAACAGTGTATAGAAATTAACATTAATTTTATTTCCATTTCTTGTATTTTCTGTCTTTTGTGGTACATTACAGTGAACTTTTTTGTATATTATAAATGTGAAAAGGAGTGTATTTTCTAATTTTAATCATGATTATCTACGTAAACTGCGTACAAGCGAATGTTTTGTTTCAACATGTCGGATAACATTAATACAAATAACCACTTCTGTGTTTCGGCAGACGCTTTTGAGGAATTTCAAGAAAATACTGTTTGTAAACGGAATGTGTTTGTTCCACCGTTTTTTGTTTGTTCGTCCTCCAAGCTAAATACTTCCAAAGACGAAATGGAAGATAAAAATCCCATCGTCAGTAAAACTAAGCCACAGAATCATGAAAATATTGCTACGAAATGTTCTTTACACCTACCTGAAAAAAATATCAAAGGGAAACGTTCAGTTCTTGTTAACCATTCAGAAGACGTTGAAGCACCTAATAGCAGGTTAGATGTAACTGTTGATTTTAGTTGTCCTAGCGATGATAAAAATACGAATGAAAATATAGATAATAGCGCATTCAACCCAGCACATTTTACTGAGTTGAACAGTTCTAAACAATGTGAGAGGAAATTTTCCAAAAGACACGTGAAACCCGTGGAATCACCTGCAAAAGCCCAATCTAAGACTGGTATAGCACAGTCAGACGCTACCCCAAAGCGAAAAAGGGGAAGACCTAGAAAAAATAACACTTCCAATAATGCTGTCAATTTGTCAGCTATAAATATGTTAAAAGAGCAGGATCATTTAGGTAATGGTTCTAGTGATGGTAGTGTTAAGCAAAAATTGTCTGAAAATAATGAAGTAGATAAAAAATTTGATGATATTGAACATGAACTTGAGCGAATATTGTCAACTCCAACAATTGTACCCAATGAAGATATTAGTACAGAACAAATTAATAACAATCAAAGTGTTCCAAAGAAAAGAGGTAGACCGAAAAAGCAAGTACCAGCGGAGAGAGTAGAGAAAAATGAAAATCAAGTACTTGTTGATCTAGGAGCAGAATTAAGTAATGATGAAGGAGATGATGTGTCATTAAGTTTATTAAAAAAACGATTGAAACCTGAAAATAAAACTAATGAGGACATACAAAATATTACTCACACTAAAAAGGAAAATCCTAGTGATGTAAGTAAAATTTCTGATGAGAATAAACACAGAAAAGTCAAGAAAAGAAACACAAAGGAACCAGTTGCGTCTGATTTCGAATACAACGTCAACATCTCTGTTGAAGAAACTGTAAAAAAAAATGTAAGTCAAAAACATATCACAGAGGACAAAAATACTGAAACAGAAAGTTCTTCTCAGAAGCGAGTACAAGGAGAGGTTAAACAAGTATCAGATTATGATGATAGATTGGCTGGAGTTCCATTGGCCAATATTGAAACGTTTGATGATGAATACTTGTCAAGAAGTAGAAGTGAAAGCGTCTATTCAAATGACGAGTGCAAGCTAGATATGGAAATAAAAAGAAAAGGACATTCAAAAACATCACAGAGTGATTGCATGGAAAACCTGATAAGTCATGGAATACGTGCCAATAAAAATAAAACTCCTGTAGACATAAAAGAACTATCCGATAAGAATAAAAACTTAACAACAGAGAAAAACGATATAGAAAAAGCAAATATATCTGATTTTCAAAACGACACTGACATTAGTGTTAAAGAGTGCAATGCAAAAAATGTAATTGATGCAAATATAACGGGGACTAATGATAGTGAAATAGAAAGTCCGTCTAAGAGGCCAGTACGAAAAAGAGTTAAAAAGATACTGCACTATGATGAGGGATCAGATGAAGATCCATTTGCCAATGTTGAATTGTCGGATGATGATGCTTTGTCAGGAAAAAGAGGTGGAAAATATTATTCAGATGATGAGTACATACCAGGAAAGAGAATAAAAGGAAAGGCATGTTCGGAAACATCAGAAAGTGATTGTTTGGACAATGTATTGGATCAAGGAGTATCTCCCAAAAAGCAGGTATACAAAAAGAAGAGACAGAAATCAAGTGAGGCACAAAAAAAAATTCATCACAAGACAAATAGGAAACATGATGTTACCTCTACAGCAGCAGATACAACAACACAAATTGATGATGATATATCACTTCATTCTCAATATAAATGTGATAATTCCATTCAGGAACCAAAATCATGGGGAGTTTCACATGAATTTGTGAATTTTATAACAAAAAAAATTCAGGGTACTAATTTGCAAATAAAAAAAGTATCTGGATTAACACCACAGCTGAGTGCAATAGCACCACTGGAAATTCCTGTACTGGATCCAAATGAACCCAAGAAAAATATAGAAAAGTGTACTCAGACATCGGTAATTCAAACAAAGACTGCTGAAGTACAAACAACACAGCCTTATGAGAGTACCATAAAGACTAAAATTCCTTTAACTAATGAGCAGTCGAAGCAAGCATGTGAATTTTTAGAAGATATCGTAAAAACAACGTCAGACTTAGGTAAGTTGATGATAGAAAAATCGGAAGATTTCATTGAGAAGAAAATAAATATAAGCAATATAACTGACACTAGTAAAATGGATTACTGTGTACAGAAATCATTTTTATTATTTAAATTGGCTAAACATAACTTGATCCAGATGGAAGAAGATTTAGCTGTAGAATATGAGAAGTTCCTAAAATTGAATAACCTGTCACAATACAGAGAAACTCCTAAATGTGTAACAGCAACCCAAAAGCTCGTTAGTAGTGATAGTGACTGTGAAATTATTGAAGAACCAACTCCTCAGAAGGAAAAAGAAAAACCAAAGTTTAATATGAAAACAGTATTTTTAAATAAAGAACTTTCAATAAAAATGGCGAAGAAGTCTACCGAAGAACCACAGACTAGTAAAGAGAAACTAAATATAAAAGGACGACATACAGTCTGGATCAATAATTCCATAATGGTGAAGAAAGTGAAACCTACACAGTCTTTTTTAGCCCAGGACAGCCGCAATAAAAAACCACCTGATACATATGTAACCATACAAATGGTAGAGGCTTTCTTTGACAATTATTATAAACAACAGAAAGTATTATCGACGTGTGCTCCATTTATATCAAGTGAATGGTTGAATGTGAGGCAGGTGGGTATTTGTAACTACTTCATTGCTCAGTCCAGTGATATATCTACGGATTCTCCAATTCTAACATCACAACAAGAATATGGAACATGCAATAGTGTTATCTGTAATGGGACAAAAGAGAACCTCATTTTACAGCCATTATCATTACAAACACTGTGTATAAAAGCAATGCAGAAATATATGTATCAAACTCGGCAGGATATTAATGAAAATTATCAGCATTTACAAAAGAAAAAACATCATCAGCCACCTACATTATTTAGTCTTTCATTTAATGTAATTGCACAACTAACAGCCAAAGATCAGAACCAGTCAAGAACCCCAGAAATGGCTACACAGCTTAGTTCTTTAAAAACATTATCTCTCAAGAGCATTAATGGCTATTTTCACAGACCATTCGTTATGGAAAATATTTCATATGTAGAGGAAGAAAGTTGTGCGCTTTACAATGCTGGGTCTGTTTCTGAAAAAAATGAAAATCAAATTAAACTAATTACAACTGAACAACGGAATATTAAAACGTTGTTTTCATTTTGTGTAGATGTGTTGCAGAAAACCAATTTATCTGCACAAAAAAATGTGAAAATACATGAAAATCAAATTAAACTAATTACAACCGAACAACGGAGTATTAAAACGTTGTTTTCATTTTGTATAGATGTGTTGCAGAAAACCAATTTATCTGCACAAAACTACGATATCAATGAAATTAAAGATAATGTAAGGTCATTAAAGCACATTGCTTTTGAAAATGTCAAATATAACATGTATTATAGTTTCTGTGATATGAAGAGGAAAAGGAAAGAAAATATTTATAGTGCTATATTGGATCAAGCAACGGTATCAAATCTTGGACATTGTTTGGAAAGCGAGTTTTGTGCCGATAAAGAAGACACGATAATGGCATTGACGATAGAATCAGTAAACACATTATCTGATGATATTTTTTCAAAACTACCAGATAACACTGATAAATTTCCCACTTTAGAGAATGATGATGATGACTCAAATTTTTCAAATGATGATATACATGATTATCAAGGTATTAATCAGGACGAATACTTACAAGAAGAAAGTGATTGGGATTCTAGGGTACAGTTATTGGAATTAAAATCGTGTTTACTATCTAATGATGACGATACACAAAAAATACCAGATCCTACTTGTAATACAGATGAAGAAAATGTCATTTCTCATATAAAATTAGAACCTCTTGATGAAATGATAGTAAATATAGACACTTCAATTATAAAGAGTGAACCCATAGAAAAGAGTGGATTAATAAATTTTACACCATTAGCAACCAAACTAGAAAGTACAGATAACTTAGATGACACAGAAGCGATTTTCACAGATCGGGATAACATCAGCTATGATGAACATACGTTTGAAAGGTTTGTCAGGACGAGTAAAATTTTGCACTCCAATTCAGAATATGCCGGTACTGATCTTGAAATATTTAGTCAAAGTGCATTAAGAATTCGCAGACAGCATGAACCAGATATAGAAGACGATACTGATGCAAGTATGAGTCTATTAGTTCCACAACAAAATGTAGAGCTGGCCAAGAACAGACTTATGGACAGCAGTTCTGATGGCGTGATTGATGCCCAAAAAAATGTTACCAAAACGAAACGAAAACTTAAATCCAAAAGTACTCGCCATAAAAATAAAGCTACCTCTATAAACAAAGAAAAGAACACAGCTGAAAATGAAGTTGCCCTGCTTACCAAAAAGATGCACACAAAAATTAGACAAGAGCAAAAAAGCGTTGAATCATCAGATTCGGAACTTGAAAATTCTTTGGCTTTAAGGCGGAATAATTCAAAAAAGATAAGTTCTGATAATTCGAAGCCAACGTTTTTAAAAAAAACAGATAACCAAATTCAGTGCAATGATGTTGATTCAACTGAAAACATTAATGATAACAGTGTTAAAGAAAATAACGATGAAGTTAACAAAAATACTACATTGTCAGTTTGTAATAAAGAGCAAGAAACTTTCCTAGATACTAATGACTCAATAGCCGAAGATGGCATAACTTCTTATGGAATACATTCTGATGCTCCTGTTGAACTCCTAGAATGCGAACCTTCGCTACCCTTAGAGGATGATGATGCAGACAATATGGTAATGTATACTGTTATCGTAGAAGAAAAGGGCAATGCATTAGAATTTGAGAAGAAACTGACATATAATGAAAAGCACGGTTGGAAATGTTTTCCTGTCAATAATAATGATACAAAATTATATGCACATACATATGTACTCTTGGAGAAGCTACAAGATTCATTTATAGATACATACTTTAGGTATCAAAATATGGCTCATAAAAGCAAAGAGGATGTGGATGTTGACAGGTATGATATTTGACTCGTGTTTTTGTTTTAATTTGAACAAAATCATTGTTAAATTGTATGTTACAGATTGACAAATTTACAATCATTGCAACGTATACATTCAAGGGGCAATAAAATTCGGAGTAAATTAAATAAAGAGTCTTTGAGTGGACAACTAAAGTCTAAAGAAAATGTGACCAAGTCGGAAACCTGCCTTAATGAAAATAGCTGCAATGAATTGTCACCATCTGAGGACGAAGGATTGAATGCTGACGATGAATTACCACAACCTGTGAGTTTTGCATTGTTTTATTTTTGAACCTAACAAAACTCTTCGCAAAAGACCAGTGGTTTGAAATTCAGCCTTCCACTCCGGTGGGTCTGGGTTCAAAATGAAACCGCCGTAACAATTTAAAAGTAAAATTGATCGCTATTTTCCCAGGCTTAGGGTGAGATTTTTTTAAACTGTTAAGGGACCAACTTCAAAACATACCCTATCTAATAAAAAAGGATTATCAAAATCGGACTACTCTGTAAAAAGTTATGCGGGTCATATATAAAAAAATATGTATACATGTATATATATGTATTTTGATTAATTACTTGCATGATTGTGATTCCAATAGGCTCCATGTCAAGATGCAAATGAAAACACTATGGCTAAAGAGTGCCTAATGAATGACGCGGATAGTGATTCAGGAAAGCCGAACGATACAGTTGATGGAGAGGAAATAGAGGAGCAATCTGTCACGCTGAACCGTAGGTCGGGACCTAGACGCAAATGTGCAGATGTAAAAGACATGGATTCTTTAATGTTGACTGCAGATAAGATGATGAACAAAGAGTTGGCGCTCTTACATGCACCCGTTAATCTTAACGAGGGCGACGCACAGATCAAAGACACAATGAAAAAACGTTCCCTCAAAACCGTAAGTGAATAAAGACCTATTGGACATGGTTACAAAATACCTAAACTGATTTATGTGTTTGTATATTTAATTTAGAGAAACAAAGAATTGTTTTGGTACTCTCTTCCAGAAAGGTATATCAAAACAGCAAGCCCACCTTGTGCATGACAAAGAAGATGACTCCTCATCTGAAGAGGAGAAGCAGTGGGTTACCACGAAGGAAAAGCTTTTGAAAAAGATGGTGAAGAAACAAGAAAATCCAACGTATGTTTTTTGTACTCTAGATTTCTTTTTGAAGTTATTAAGTTCTGAAACATTTTAAATATCCCCTTGAATTTTTCATATTGAGTACACTTTTTCTCCTCTTTGTGTACTCCGTTTTAAGAAGTATTTAATTTTTTTGGTTGCTTGTAATTTTAAATTGATATTTACTAAACATTTCCGTTATGATCATTTCAATTTTTTTGTATACAAGTATTTTCTATCATCTACAAAAACAGTAATAATTAGAATTTAATCGGAATGTGATTGTTTTTAGCTTGGACGATGCTAAGCGTGCCAAAATCGTGAGTGAATTTATTGAGAAGCGAGGCGATGCTCCCGAGAAGCGAACACGGAACCGGCCGCGTGGCCGACGCTGTGGTAAAAAGTTTTTAGAGCGGCAAAAACAGATGAGGTAAAAACACAAATTAATTAATGCAGCCTAGCGCTGGTTTCGACCCTTTTTGCGTTCCACTTCTGTAATTGCTGGAGGCATGAAACATACTTCACCACGTTGCTACAGTGCGGATTGGTGGAGAAACTATAGACCCTATAACGCGAAGTGAAATACACTTGCTCATAGACATCGACGGGTTTTGCAAAGTAGATACATAAATACATGTCAATGCCTTATGACCGTAAGCTCTTTGATTTGAATCGAGTGGCTAATTTGAATATCAGAATTTACTTGTAGTTACTATCAGTGTAATGTTATACATATATGTATAATACACCAGTGGCCTGCAGTGGAACAATAAAAGGTTAAAAAGATATTATAGGAAATTCGATAGACTCATGGGTTACTGAATTTTTCAGTGTATTAAACAGGGAGCTATTAGGTGAATATGATACCTCATATCCCGGCAGAACATATTCTAATACAATTAGCAAGGGAAGGAAAAACATTCGAAAGGTGAGTGAATTGTATCTGTGTTGTATAACGTACCTGGTGAAATGTGGGGCTGTACTACACTCCTCTGTCTACCCCTAGATAATCCCCTAGATTACAGGCGTGATGTTACGTTTATATATTTTTAACCATCACAATAATTTCAATACACAATAAAAAAAAATATTTGCCTTAACTGTATATGAGGATAGTACAGTTTTAGGAGTTACATTGCTCTATTTCCATAGCCAAAATAACTTTTTACATGGAGGTTCTTTTATTTGACTTTTATTATTTTTGTTTCTGTGTTTGACAAATTATTTTGAAATACGAATATTACTTGCATATGATATCGAATATCAAGCTGCTTCAGTCCGTTCCCAACTTTATCATATTTTATTTTGGTATGCAATATGCCTAGAAAAAAATACTTCATTTGTCTAGAATATGTAGATACATTAAGGATTATATATTATAGAAGGAGTGAACATCTATGTGAAACATTAAGTAGTCACTACAAAGTAAATCTGGAAGGCCCGAGTACATGAGTATACGTCAATAATAATTGAACGGGTCTTATTTGAAACATTTTGTGTTGAAAATACATTTGCAACTGATTCGTATAAATTACTGTACCCGTAGCATACCCTGATTGATTTTTCACCATCATAGTCAATTAATTGGTCAATCGTTGCCATGAATAGGTGATCGATAAGAAGTCATTGGCGCGCAGCACGGTGATCGCCAACATGGAAGAGTTTGAGCGGAAACGCAGACTCAGCATGCAACAAACAAAATTGGTGAGCCTACATATCCGCTACTACTAATCAGTCCGTATCTCTCACTGCTGGGTATAGGACTCCCATTTGTCGTTCGGCTATTTTCGGTCTCGTGCTACTTGGATCCATTGCGGTACCACTACTTTGGTCAGGTGGTCTGACCGTCGGGCTGTTGGTCTTCCTACGGATCACCACCTCTGTCTTGGCCACCACTCAGCTAGTGCCTTTAGGTTTCATACTACTTGCACTTTATTTAAATATGTTCAAAAAGTATTTTTAAGTGTGTCTTTACCATATAGCATACCATATCATATACCAAATTTAACTACAGTTATGTTAACATTGTATGTACTAAATTATTTCCTTTCATTCGTCCTTAATATTCCTATGAAATAAGTTTAAATAAAGTCATCTTTACAAAAAGGTATATTTATTGCCTTAAATATTTTTGACTACAACAGCTACGCCCAAAGTGAATTTTTATAAACATTTTTTTCTTTCGCATTTTTGTTCATAATAATAATCATCTATACTAATATTATAAAGAGGAAAGATTTGTGCGTGCGTGCGTGCGTGCGTGCGTGCGTGCGTGCGTGCGTGCGTGCTTGCGTGCGTGCGTGTGTGTGTGTGTGGCTCGAATAGGCTCAAAAACTACTGGACCGAATTTAACAAATCTTTCACCATTTGAATGCTACATTATCACTGATCAACATAGGCTATATTATTACAGGAAAAAAATAAGGATCCTTACTAAAACCACAATAATGTACCCCAAGATGTAATAAATGTTGCCATAAAATTTATAATAAAATCGAACTATTCATTTTTGTTTCATTTTTCATATTTTTACATGTTGCCACTCTTTGTTTCTGAAATCTAAAATTGCATGTTAGATATAATTTTCATATGTGAAGTTAAAATAAATCATATGCTAACTACTATTCAACGCATTTTTCATTATAATCTTCTTAACACAGACTAAAAATGTTTTTAATATTTAATCACAAAGATGAAACACATTTATGTGACATAATTAACACAAACAAAAGTATGTAATGTATGTACATATAAGTGATGTTTAGTTAATAATAACCAGCATTAGTATATAACAGCTGGGATATTTCAAGAACCTGAGTATGTGATTTTAAAACATATTGATATTCACTGTGTATACAAAATTTATCAAAATCGAATTCTTCCCAAATCACTAACATGTTCAGAGTTGTTTCATATATTATGTGTTTTATTTTAAAAGACGTTAAACAAGAATTAATCATTTGATATAAATAAGAATTTGTGTCCTACTTTGGCACAGTTTCAATATAATTAGAATATAATTGTTTTCTTCAGTGTTTAATTAAATTCCATATACATAATTAATCATAATTTATACTTCCATATAATTACGCCTATTTGTCGTATAGGTAGGTAGAGACAGAATTTTCAACGGCTCTAGATTTTACATATTTCTATCGCCCTTATCTATCTATCAGAACGACTGCTCAACTAGTTTTTTGATATGTATTGATTTTATCAATGTTTTTGTTTTTGTTACAGATAGAGGAGCTGGGCTGTGAAGAGGGAGTGAATGTACTAGTCATAAACGATGAGGTGTGCCTGGAATATGATTTCGATCGGATGTGCCCCATCGTTACCGTTCATCCATTCTTCACCAAGGTTATGAAAGCTCATCAGGTATAAAACCAGTAGTACGTTTTGAACTTGTCGATAAATATGCAGACAATTTTGAAACCATTGGCATTTGTCATTATTAATAATGAATAATGTTCAATAATAATTTATGGTGTTAAAATTTCAATGTAATGTTATAAGACACCTGTGGCGCCATCTCTTGTCAGATGTTTTAATATTTGGCCGGGCAGATCAGTGCTTATTGATCCTAACTAGATTCAGTGAAGAGGGTATATTTTATGTGTAGTATAATTGTGTATGTTTATGTAAGTCAATAATAAATAAAATAATTTATTGTGGCGCCTACCGCAACCTTTCACCATCCGCCAAGGGTTGACTGGCAGAGAATGCCATTTGGCATTAAGTCCGCCCTTTGTAATGTTCTACGTTACAATAAAGAGTAAATAAATAAATAAATAAATAAGAGGGTTTTGTGGTTTTATTCCCACCCAGTACCCAGACGTTTCTGTGACGGAAGCGGAATATTACAATTACTGTTTTAAAGGTATCATTGTGTAATACCGCTTTCAGTACGAGGGTGTAAAGTTCATGTGGGACGCGTGCTTCGAGAGCCTGGCGATGGTGGAGTCGGGGCACGTGGGCAGCGGCTGCATTCTCGCGCACTGCATGGGGCTCGGCAAGACGCTGCAGGTCCTTGCGCTTTTACACACTGTGAGTAAAGGTTTTTAGAATACTTATATCCCTTTGTGACTATATTTTAGTAGGTCGAGTAGCTCACCACCAGTACCTCACCATCAACCACTCAACCCAATAGTCATGATTAATAAATTTCATAAAAGAATATAAAATAGCCATTATTTTTCATAAATATTAGCTAAGAGTGTTACATGCAATTTGAATCATGATTAAACCTGAGGGTAGTTACATGAAATAGAAAAGTCTTAACGGACAATAATGCTGGTTGCTTGAAATACGTGGAGCTGGCAGCATAGTGTACTTGTAATGCTTGAGAGTTTTCTGTTTAGTTTTTTTTAATAAATAAATAATCAAAATATCTCTAATCCTCGCAGACCTGACATGCTTCTTCAACATTCATCACTCTCAATGCACACGAGCCCATTTCGAAGACTCGTGACTCTAAAATATAAGTTATTATTAGATTATTATAATTATTAGATTGATTATTAAATTGTTTGATGTCACTTCGTAGGTTCTAACGCACCCACGCGTTGGCATGCGTCGCGTGCTCGTGTGCTGCCCGCTGTCCACTGTGCTCAACTGGGTTGACGAGATACACAAGTGGATTGGACCCGTTACCGATAAGATAAAGGTATACATTGAGAATAAATGTATTACAATTTGGAAGAAATCACTGCTGGAGTCATAAGGCTGCTTATAGCACGCTGCATAGTAAATCATTGCGTAAAATTCCTATGTGTTTTGCTCTTTAATATAATTGTATAGTTATGTATTGTATTGTATTGACTTTCCTTTGCTAACATACACTCATTTAGTAATGTGCTTACTGTTTGGGCAATAAAGTGTAGTTTACTTTTTTTTTTAAAATCGAACATGAATGGCTCTAGGCAGTGGACTGGACTGATTGACATAGTTACAAAATATCCATGTCTCAAGTTAGACATCTGTTTTGTGTGTGGATGTTTGTGTCTTTGTCTATGACACTAACGACATGGGGAATGGGAATAGTGATTATAAAATATACTTTATTTATTTATTTGCTTATTCGTATCACGCCAATAATTATTTATCAATAAATATAATTTATTTAAATTTCAAGCAATACAAGACAAAGCGGAAATTGCAGGTAATAAATTGAATATTCAATATTTTATTTACAGTTTCAGCTTACTATAGTAATATTAATTATATTCAAGTATGTAAAATTCCAAAGTCCATATCAACGGTGAAATCTATTTTAGGATATAAAGAAATGTGTTGTTCTCTCATTAAAGTTTAATCTGTCAGCGATAATAATAACACTGCACACAAGACCTTATACATCATTGATTTCACTACTTACTGCTTAGCTCACATATAGAATACTATTAAATGGACCGGACACCTGGTATTGCTAATATCCATAAGTAACAGTATTCCTCAGGTAACCAATCCACTAATAGAAATATTGTAACGTTGTACGCCGTTATTGTATGAAGGTTTGATACGTGTTAACAAATGACACCTTGTCCGTTTCGTTTGCAGGTGTTCGAGCTATCGAAACTGAAGAAGACGTACGAGAGGGCGTACCAGTTGGAGGATTGGTACAACGGCGGCGGCATATTCATCATCGGTTACGAGCTGTTCCGCAGCCTGACCACGCTGGACGCGTACCTGGACGACATAAGGCCCACGATCTTGAACAAGATCCGCCACGCTCTGCTCGACCCCGGCCCCGACGTAGTGATATGCGACGAAGGGCACCTGCTCAAGAACGACTCGTCCGTACTCGCGGTGGCCATGAGTCGCGTGGTGACCAGACGCCGGATAATATTGACCGGCACCCCGATGCAGAATAATTTAAGGGAGTATTACTGCATGGTGAACTTCGTTAAGCCCAGCCTGCTCGGTACCTATGCGGAGTATTCAAATCGGTAGGATATTTACCTAATATATACGTTCAATGCATATTTTCATTTCGCTGTCAGTCGCTGAGGGTCTCCTCTCAAAATAAGGAAGTTTAAGGCCAGTTTAGTCCACCACACTGGCTAAATGAGGGTGGGGAGACATCATACATCTTAATTCATTAAAGTTATATAAGATTACTATAATATACCTTAACTAAATACTAATAGCTAGTGATGATCGTTTTTTTAAATACGTTTTAAAAGATGTGTAATGTATGTTAGCTATATTCGATTCAGATTCATAAAGTGAAAGTACCAGTTTCCTTGTCGTCTCTGCTATTGTTATCACATTTACAGATTCGAGAATCCTATTATGAACGGCCAGCACAGAGATTCCCGCGAAGAGGACATCAAGCTGATGAAGGCGCGCACTCACATCCTTCACAAGGTGCTAGAGGGCTGCCTCCAGCGGCAAGAGGCCTCGGTCCTCTATCCGTATTTGCCGAAGAAATACGAGTACACAGTGTTCATACCCCTAACCGACTGTCAATGGGACTTATACAAGCACTACATAAAGATATACGCGATGCAGCTGAAACAGAGCACCCTTAAGGACTTTCATGTGTTGCAGAAGATATGGACGCACCCGCAGGTGCTGCACAATTTTCTCATGAAGGAGAGAGGAGAAAGGTATAAAATGAAAGGTGAATATTAAAAATTGTTTATCTCTGATATCTCAAGATAACTCCCCACAGTTCTTTGATTTGAAATTAAGACGAGCCTGTGTTGTTGGTGGTAACCACACGGCTAAGCAATTACTTGGATAAATTTAATAAGCATAATAATAAAATAAAAAAAAAAAAAGTTATTTATAAATAATTTCACTAACATCCAGTTTGAGCTTCATTTAACGGTAGTTATTATTAATTTGATCGGTTGGTATACCTGTAACAAAAGGTGGTTGAAGGAAGTTAGTATGGGACAAAAAAAATTCATATAAAATGCAAGCAATGTTGCTTAGCGGATGTATTGGGTGTAGTGGTACTACTACGCCTTTACCGTACGACGCCTTTTAAAATAACCAATATTACTCTACAGCGGAGAAGCTGGAAGACGACCTTGCGCAAGAGGACCTAGCTGCATCCGAGGACATCAAGCCTAGCCAGACCGAAGTGTGGTGGCTGCAGTACTTGGAGGGGGGCGGGATGCTCGACTCGCTCGACAGCTCCAACAAGTTCCTCGTGGTCTTCCAGTTGCTGGATGAGTGTATCACACTCGGGGATAAAATGTACTTATTTATGTCGTTTAATATGTACAATCTGTGCTTTTGTTTCTAATCAATTGTGAGTAGAGTTCAAGTCTATAATAAAGGCTATGTATATATAGTTTGCTTGTTCCGTTTGGGCGTAATAATAATAATATCTATATAAGTATTATATAGTACCAGCTTTTTTGCCCGCGAAAGCTACAAAATTACAATTTTTTTTCTTAAAAAGTATCCTATGTTTCTTCTAATACCTCCAAGAATATATGTACAAAAGTTCATGATGATCGGTCAAGTAGTTTTCGCGTGAAAGCATAACAAACAAACTTGCATTCACATTTAGGGACGTTTATATGTAGTTTATTAGTTATCTGTTCAACATACTGCAGTAGTGTACAGTACATACATACATACATGCATACATACATATATACATACATACATACATACATACATACATACATACATACATACATACATGCATACATGCATACATGCATACACGCATACACGCATACACGCATACACGCAACACGCATACACGCAACACACGCACACACGCATACACGCATATATACATAACGTCACGCCAGGTCCTAGTACAGTAGTACTTAGTACTTAGTAGTGTACAGTGTCCCGAGATAACATTGTTTGTTGTGTATTCGTAGATTGATATTCTCCACGTCGCTGTACACGTTGGACGCGCTGGAGTACTTCCTGAGGCGCATCAACAAGTGGAGCCTCGGCGAGCAGTACTACCGGCTGGACGGCTCCGTGCCGGCCGAGGTGCGCCAGAAGTGGTGTCGCGAGTTCAACGCGGAACAGAACGTCAACACTAAGTAATTTTATCTGTCATTATTTTTATGCTGTTTTACTTTTTAATTTCGGTTGTTGTTGTTTGTTGTTTGTTGCTGTCGTAGGACTATGAATAATGTTAATGTAATAATGTTATGAATAATGATTCTTTCTTTCTTTTTTCTTTCCATCTTTCTTTGTTTCTTTCTTTTTTCTTTCCATCTTTCTTTCTTTTTTCTTTCCGTCTTTTTTTCGTTCTTTTTTCTTTCCATCTTTCTTTCTTTCTGATTGTTCTACTACATGTCTACATACATTATACTGTCTATTTCTATATTTTATAAACTCTAGTCATATATTTTTATATTGGACTATTACTGCATATATGTAAAGCTGTTATTGAATATTTAATTCAATCACGAATGAGTGCAATGTTTATTTCGTATGTATTTCGTTACAACAACAAAAAAGTTCAGTTTTTTTCCTTTTTTCTGTTTTCTGAAAAGTTTTATTCTGGATCGTTACTTATAATCGATTTCATTGAATAGAATTTAATAGTGATAATTGCTTTTTATTAATCAATATTTTTACCATCAGTTTATTCTCTGTTCAGGTTATTTCTAATATCGACGCGCGCGGGCTGCCTGGGGCTGAACATGACCGCGGCCAACCGCGTGATAATCTTGGACACCTCCTGGAATCCCGCCCACGATATACAGAGCATCTTCCGCGTGTACCGCTTCGGACAGAAGAAAGACTGCTACATATACCGCCTGGTTGCAATGGTGAGGGGGAAATTGACGATTGTCAGCTTTATTATTGGCCAGTGACAGCCTCGCGGCTAGCTTTTCAGTCTCTCACTTCTGTGGTCTGGTACGAATCTTGACACGAAACTATGACATTTCACACAGTACTGTGCGTTTTATGACTTAAAATTTTAATATCACTCGCCGTACCGGTGAAGGGAAACATCGTGAGGAAACCTTTCTCACTGTGAGAGAAGACACGTATCCAGCAGTGGAACAGTAAAAGGAAAAAACATTATTATACATAACAATGTCCTATATTGTTACGGTTTTTAATTCTCACCGAACGTAGTCGCCCTTTATATTAACACGAGCTTTTGCCCGCGGCTTCGCATGCGTTAAGAACTTTCATCCCCTATTTTATCCCCTTGGGGGTAGAATTGATCAAAATCCTTCCTTAGCGAATGCCTACGTCATAACATCTACTTGCATGTCAAATTTCAGCCCGATCCGTCCAGTGGTTTCGGCTGTGCGTCGATAGATAACTATGTCAACCAGTCACCTTTGAGTTATATATATTTAGATTACATGCGCATACTGTTCTGGCCCTTTCCAACTGAATTGATATGATGATTCCAACTGAGATGATATGTTACATAATTTGTGGAAGCGAAAGTGTTCTACAGACGTGTATTATTATTCATAGGGCACGATGGAACAAAAGATTTACGAGCGGTCAGTGGCGAAGCAGGCCGTCTCGTGCCGCGTGGTGGACGAGCAGCAAATCGACCGCCACTACAACATGGCCGAACTGACAGAGTTGTACAAGTAGGAACTGTAGCTATCCAAATATATACATCCTGCGCGTGTGAGCGAGATACAGTATGTCGCGAGCGTGCTTATAAAATACTTACTCGCTTTCGTTAGTGCATTCTATATGTGCAATGCTGGGTACCAGAGTCACGGCTTTGTGTTTATTTTAAATCTTACATGTGTGTACATTTCCGTGTAATAATTTAGTAACAATAATATGTACTTACACTTCCATTTCTTTCTTAATTTTGTACGCCGTAAAAGGCAACATACGGCTTGAACTAATAATCCAGGAACATCTTTATATGTACCCGTATTTGTGCAAATAAACGTCTTTGTCTTTGTCTCAAATTATGGGTGTATATAAAAATAGAACGGGCATAAACGTTTATTGCATGCGTCGCTTGTCAGGTTCGACGAGGAGGGCAACTCGGTGGAGGCGGGGCTGGCGCCGGGCGTGGCCGACGTGGCGCTGCTGCGCGTGGCGGCGCGCGCTCGCCTGCACGC
Organism: Agara michaeli; assembly: GCA_018245675.1. NCBI lineage: Eukaryota > Metazoa > Arthropoda > Insecta > Lepidoptera > Hesperiidae > Agara > Agara michaeli. Next base: position 3,159 of record DWDX01000648.1, on the reverse strand, counting down.
CGTGCGCGAGCACGACTCGCTGCTGCGCGGCTCGCGCGAGCAGCACCTGCCGGAGCACGAGCGGAACGCCGCCTGGATACAATTCCAGGAAGAGCACGCCAATAAAGGTTAATATGTAAACATTTCACGGGGATTACCCATTTTTTTTTGTGACGAGGGAAACTTCAACTACTACCGCGATGCCTTGCGAGAGACATCGGTATATGTGGATTTGTTACCCATTAAAACCCTTTCTGTGACTTCGTCTGCGGCTAGGAATAAAGTACATATTTTTTAATTATGTATAGAAATATCTATTAGTCAATTTCACATGAGTCTAACTGTGATTACAAATTTACAGAGATGCAGAATCGACTATTGGAAGCAAGTCAAGGTATCCAACGGTTTATATCAACTGATATCAACCGCTCGTCCGGATCGGCTGACATAAAAACCGAAGTTGAAGAACAACCACAGTCGACTGCACCACAATTAAAGGGGAAAAAGGGAAAAAAGGCAACGACTACCGGTTCAACTCCAACTCAGGAGCTCAGTGTCAACCATTTCGATCCTGACAAAGAAGCCAAAAAAGTGAAGAAAATAATGGGGCTATTAATTAAGCACAACTTTCACATATCAAAGCCTGCACAGGAAATAACTCAACTTGTGGCCAAAGTCCGAACGATAGTGGACGCTGGGGGAGTGGGCTTAGAAGACAGCGATGAGTTGACAAGGAGCATAGCGAGTGTTATGATGCAGGAGGAAGATGCTTTCGTCCCAAAAACTTCTACAGATAAAGTTACACGTGATTTAAATTCGTCAGTTGAAATAGGAATTAAAGAAGAAAAAACAAATATGGATCCTATATTCAACGACCGCAACGAGTCGTCACATCTTGGTCCAGTCGCGGACACGAGAAACTCTAGCATCACACTCACGGAACAATCGCAATCGCGAAATAGTGATTTTTCTGATGGCGATAATGCCGCGGACGACGAAAATGAGGTCTGTGAACATTCCGACGGTGCGATAACCCCTAAGGGACTGCAGAATGTTCGTCGAAAGTCTTCCTCTTCGGACTTAGAAGTGAGCCTGCTGGAATACACGAAAGCAAAAGTTAACAAGGAGTCGTCGTTCGTCGCCACCGCACCAGCGGGGGAGCCGTCCAAAACAGAAAGAGCGACGCGGCATACACAAGTTACGACCGACTCGGATATTAATCTAATAGATGACGACGAGGATAACGATGCTACGGACTACAAGCACAAATCGGTTGTAGTGATCGATGAGTCGGTCGATCCGAGGCAGGCGAAAGAGAGATCAAGATCGAAACACGGTCAAAGATTTAAACCGTATACAGCTAAGCCAGTCTATGAAAAAACAAAAGACAATTCGCACGAATCTAATAAAAAAGATAGAATCAAGAGGAAAGCGGCCGTGGCGGCCGAGCAGCACTTAGAAACGCTCAATGTAGACGACATCGTCACTTTGGACGACGACGACGACGAGTGGGTATACGACAGAACGAAAAGTAGTACGTCCACGTCCAAAGCGACTTCAGTGTCTGAGACACATAAAAGTAATAAAACGACTTTACAATCTGAGACACAGAAAAGTAATAAAGTGACTTCACCCGAAACGGAGAAAAGTAATAAATCGATTTCAGCATCTGAAACACAGAAAAGTAATAAAGTGACTTCTGAAACGCAAAAAACCATTAAAAGGCACGTTGTTGAAATAAAATCTACTTCACCGAAGAATAACACCCAATCAGGTGTCCAAGGCAAAAGTATATTATTAAGTGACGAGGAAGAAGTCGCGGAGTCGGTTCGACTAAACGAGAAGAAGGAATCGACTGAGGTTATTCCGTTACACCCGTCCTTGCTCGAAAACCCGCTTTTCGTTAAAATCGTTTCGTACTCGTATCAGTCCAGCCGAATGTTGGAGGAGGAGTCGGCGCTGCTGGCCGCCCAGTACAGCACGCAGATAGCTTTGAAGGAATACGAGACTACTAGAAACGCAATCACGAGTGGAGATATATACGATATTGCGTTGAAGGTGCGTATACTAATATGATCCCAATTACAGTTGTCACATATTTTATTTTATAGCATTGCACGACTTAATCATACCTCATACTAATATTATAGCCATTGATATGAAAACAATGTAACAAATAAAAAATCCGTCGAAAGAAATTAAATTTGAAAATTCCCCTAATATTCACTCGACGCTTGGTAATATATATATCGGATACACCCCCAAAAAATAACCGATCAACACTACACACACTACGACTATTCACGGCATCTTTCGGCCGATCAGCGCAACATCTCACGAACACCGAATGACGGAATGAATGACTGCCGACTGACTACCGACGACTGCTGACTGACTACCGACAACTGCCGACGACTCACAAACGAATGCGTGACTGCCGACTGACTACCGACGACTACCGACTGACTACCGACGACTACCGACGATGGCCGACGATTCACGAACGAACGCACCTATGACAGCGCAGCAGCGCCTTTATATCGGAGTATGCCCCATTCCCAGTTTCACGTCTGTGTATCAGTCCAAATACTGTACTCATGACCACAAATCCGACATATATAGCTTCATATATTAAAAAGAATAACATTTCACAGGTGTTGGGGACGGACGTGTTGAAAAAGTTATGGAATATAAAGGATAAAACAAACACGAATTCCAATGAGACATTAACACTGCCAACGTCCATGTGTAACACTGATACAGGATTCACGAACAGTAAACAGGGTGATTTGGTTGCGACTAACGTAAACAAGAAAATTGTCACCGCGACTGAAGTAAATGAAAAGGAAAATGGGAATTGGACCAAATCGAATAATACAAATTCTGATTCTGTATCGACGTCCGAACGCTCGAGTTCCAATGTCGTCCCCATTAGCCTGTAAGGTTTATTCTATATTGCCTTTATACTTTGAATTGGCTTCTATTAATTAGACTATTGCATTGGCTTCCTTCAGTCCGAATCTTGTTGCGTTATGACAAGGGTTTATTCGAAAAAGGCCTTAACTTGCAGCTTTATGGGCTTTGACTGCCTCGTTGGTCGGGTGGTTGCTAGCGCAACTGCCGATCGGGAGGTCCTGGGTTCAAATCCCGGGCTGGGTACTGTTGGATTTTTCTAATTTA
>DWDX01000647.1:0-24157 GCA_018245675.1 Agara michaeli | reverse complement strand
GGTTCGATTCCCACCTAGTACTAACATTTGCGTGATTAGCCTATTTGTTTGTTCTGTGTCTGAGTGTAATAAAAATATCTACATAAGTATTATTTGTATGTATTTATGTATGTTTGTCACCTGTCCATTCAGTAATATATAAACGTAGTGCATAAAATATGATATTATTCATGTTTAAGTATGACGGTCTGATTGATAATTAGCTATAGTTACCATTGAGATAAGGAGTCTGAAGGTAATTTTAACAACATTATCTACGATAATAAAATAACAAACCGAACCCACGGCAAGGCTCGATACAACTCTTTTTTTCACAAATATACTCGATGTTTAATAACGATAACAACTTATATACATTTAGTAATATATTACATTATCTACTGAATGTTATAATGAAAACTCTCCGCCCAGCCGACGTGGACGTCGGTCACGGAGGAGGCGGAGGAAGACGGGGACATCGAGATGTACCCCCCGCACCTGTGCACCGACGGCCAGTGCCTCGTGTACATGAAGCACGCGTCGCGTCTGCGCGTGCCCTTGTCCCTCATCGCGCCCGAACCGCCCGAAGACAACTCCACCGTTGAGAACAATTGGTGTTCTTATGGCACTGGTGGGTTCAACGTCGCTATATAACTTACACTACACAAATGAGAACTGGGTAATGAAGAAAGCGGCAGCAGCGATGGCCTAGTGGTTTGAAATTCAGCCTCCCACTCCAGGGTGGTCTGGGTTCGATCCTGGCCATCACTGATCTGTTACGTGCGTTTTGTAGCTATAAATTTAAATATCACTCTCTATAACAGCGAAGGAAATACATCGCGAGGAAACCTGCACGCCTGAGAGGAGTTATAAAGTATATAATATTTTCTGAGGTGTGTGAAGTCTACCGTTCCGCACTTGGCCAGCGTGGTAGACTATGGCCTAAATCCCTCTCACTATGTGAGGAGTCCCAGCAGTGTTAAAAAAGGTACAAAAAAATGAAGAAAAATTTTAAGAGCGTCTATATAATTGCTATAAGATTTTGATAGCGTTGATGTTGCACTGCGTAGGTGGCTTCTTGAGGTGTCCGGTTCCCCCGAAGATTCTGCTGAGTCTAGCCGCAGACGAGGCCCGGTGCGCGCCGGCGGTGCGCTGCCAAGTGCTGGACCCGTACGACGAGCCCGGCGGCGTGCTCGCCGACGCCGAGTGCCGCCTCGTCATCGGCGACCCCGGATACACTCTCTGGACTTACTTCGTTATTAGGTCGTTATAACAACATCACACAAACATAACTGAACACTACTCCAGATGTATTTTTATTTGTATGTGTGTGTGTGTGTGTATAACGAAAGATACATTCATATTCTGTGTGTGCCTAGTGCGAGTTTTCTTATCTACTCGTTTGCGAGAGAGTAAACGACGATTTGTATGGAATTTAAATAGCGCCAACTAGTGTCGGTGATGGGAAAACTAATTTTGCGAGTGTCAATGTCCATAGCACGTGTCAGTGAGTGACGTTATCGAATGTGATTGGTTGTTTCAAGAGCTCAGAGAGTTCGAAATACAAAATTTGACATTCGATACGTCAATACCATAGCAACTCACGCTCGCTTCTCGCCCGAATATATTTGTTAAACTCGCACTCAGCACACTGAACACTACTCGAGATGTATTTATATTTGTATGTGTGTGTGTGTGTATCGAAAGATATCATTAATATTCTGAGCGCGTGCTTCGTTATCGTAAAATATTTCATCCGGACATCGCAACTGTCGACTTTTGCACTAGACAAGTTTAGTGACCGCACTGGCAAGTTTCTACGACCCTTTCTGAGCTGTATCTGCAATGAGCACGTCGATACTGTTTGACTTAGTCATCACTTGCGTTTAGTTTGTATCAGCATCGCGCCCTTTATGACAAGTTGATAAATTATATAAGCTTATAAATTCAGATGTGTTATATAGATCAGTCATGTAGATATGACATACCCAGATTTGTAATTTTAGTACTAACGTAATTTTTTTTTAGACCACTGTAGGTTATCTCAATTATATAAAAAAAAAACTCAATTGTATAATAATATTATATATAAGATAACTGGTATACAATACGATTTTTCTTAATTACCTTCTTAATAATGATAATAATTCTTTTTTATATAATAGTAATTTAGTAGTATATAATAGTTTTATATAATAGTAATTTATGTTAACTGTTGTACGTATGTACAAACCGAAAACAAAGAAGTGTTTGCCTCTCTAATATTCAATCTAATTTAGCCCGGAAATGAATTAAGCTCATGAACAGAAGAGTCTGTTTCGTTTTTTAACGGTCGCGTTCAATAACCAGCTCGCTCGTCCCGGAGACGGCTTCGCTTTATTTTTTTTATGGCGGCAATTACACTGAGGCTGTAATTAAACTACCATTACATACCGCGGGAATGTACCTTCTGAAAAAACGGTAATAATTAACATTTTTTTATTCTCATTTAATCTGTTTTGTCTTAGGGATTATAAATTATAACAAGCTTAATTTTTTAATAAAAGCGTGCTACTCTTATTTACTAAGTGTGAAGTACATAATTACAAAATATTCATTCAAATAATATTTTTTGCAGTTGCTCGAAATTGTAATTTTATTAAATACTAAGTATTCAATATAGGTAGCAAAGAGAATTTAGGAAGTAATATTAAAAATATAACCAGGGTGTTGGCAGACATCTGGCCCACGGCGGCCCTGGCGCTGCTGGGCGCGGCGTGCGTCATAGCCACGCGCGAGACGTCGCTGGGCCGCGGCGACGTGGGCCGCCAGCTGGCCGCGGGCACGCTGGGGCTGGCCATCTTCCCGCCCCTGAGCGGGCTGGCCGCCGCCAGCATGCCCGACAACCCTTACCTCGTGCCGTTCCTCTTGCACGCTCTCTTCATGATCATTGGCGCTCTGATACTACTCGTTGACAAGTACGTGTAGGCGACAGATATCATTTTTTAAATATATTATCGTAAGCTTTTTATTTATTAGTTCTTAAGTACCATAATTGATCATATTTGGTACAAGTAACGCCATCTCTTGGCCACTTTTGTAAATATTTATAGTACGGTGTATGTAAATCTTTATTGTAAAAGTACGTAGTCAGTTGGAGATTTCGCTTGCGAGTACACGGTTGTCGGTTTTCTCACAGTTTTTGCGCATGTACATTCGGTTTCCCTGCGGAACTGTCCGCGTTTCCTACAGTACGTATTCTGAAGTACAACAGAGCGGACGGACTCTCGAGTTACATGGCCATCGTTACTCGTGGACAATGGCAGAGCAGTCGGCGGTACCATCTATATGTTAATCGCATAAACAATGTTATGTTTATTGAATAAGAAGGTACTGATATATATGGTAGCTACATAGAATTGACTGTGTAATTTATATTCACGACAGTTTAATGTTTATTCATTTTATTGTTTTGAATTAGAAGTACGCGAAGCCTGAATTATTTATCAGCCTTTTTCCATAACCGTAAACGTATCGAATTAACATAATAGGCCTATTTGTTATAAACGTTTCATTTACTCGAGATCTAAATGTATTGTCTTATAAAAGTTGTGAAACCTTTACAGTTTCATACTGACATTTTATACACAAGTTGTCTGTTTAGCGGCAAGGTTTAATGCAGGATTATAATACGGTCGTTAAGTCTAGGACGCTTAATGACATCGACGATATTAGAAATATAGATTATTGTCGAAAAGTAAAAAATAAGATCAAATGTTACGTTTCAATTACGATAATGATATTGTTCGTGCGGCAGACACATGCCGCTGTCGACGCCCGAGTGGTGGTGGCACACGGCGGCGGGCGCGCTGGCGCTGCCCATGAGCGCGGTGCGACGCTACGGCGCCGAGACGGCCGCGCTCAGCGCCGTGCTGGCGCTGCTGGGCGCGCTCTGGGCCGCCATCGACTCATACTTGCCCTGGTGAGTGGTAACCGCAGCGACGCTGACCAATCACAGTTTTTCATATGTTTACCGACCGACCAACACGTCTCTCCTCGCGTTACAACCCACCCTATGATCACTTGAAGATCGATGCTCTGCTGCGCCTGCAACAAGCCCAGCGACCGAAATGACATAATTGCTTGACACTGTGTGTGAAAGCAAAAATGAAACTGAATAATTTCGTAATCATTGCATGCTGTACAAATTTGTTGCAGAACATGGGTATAAAGATTTTGACTTGTTGATATTTAAATTTATTTCTTCGGTTAATTAATGAAACTCAGTCTGACAGTGTTTTTATGTTCTTGTCCCGTGTTTGGGGTACAATAGCAGAAATGAACGTTAAAATGCTGCTTTGATTTCATTCGAGTCTTTTATTAAATGTCGTGATTAGAGGCGATAGATACGCTGTTCTCTTGTATTCTCGCTTCCTCTTCGTCTCAATCAAGGACGATGAAGAGTTCCGGAGTGTACAGAGCCGTATGTTTCCAGGCGAGTGATGGAGCTGAACGGCACATTGGTGAGCGTGGCGCTGACGAGCACCGCGGGCGCGCTGCCGGCCGTGCCCGCGCTGTGGTGGGCCGAGGCGCTCGTGGACTACGTTGGCCACTCCAACATCTTCATTACCGCCTTTATCTTCTATTGCTTACGTTTTACAGGTATCGGATCGGTTTTAATTGTAACAAAGTAAACAAGTTTGACTGATCGATAAATGTTTCGAAGCTGAAAAAGCTAGACCACTAAAGTAGTATACTATGGTATTTCATTAGCCATCGGCTAAACATTCTATTAAGACTCTATTTATAGTTTGATAATGATGTATAACTTTAAATCACAAGTAAAGGGTTATGTTTAAATGAAACATGGGACATTGGGTAGGTGTTTACAAGTAATGTATAAATAAGTGAATGCTGTTTACTTATTTACAGGTCTAGCGTTTGCCACATCTTACGCTTGGATTGTGATATGCGAAGTTTTGGAGATATTCACCCTGAGTCTAGTGTGGGTCACAGCGATATTGTACTTCCGACATCTCGTACCGAAAAAATATACAACTACCGGCCAGGCGCTACCCGTTATTGCACACTTTTGTATTGGTAAGATGCGTCCTCTACACTCGTCATAAATATATTGGAACATAACTTTTACCACAGCGCTACTCCGTTTAATCCTCACCAGTGTTTCGGGTCGAAGTTTTCTGCCTGCCTCGGGGATTCAAGTAATCGAGATCATTGTATAGCGATAACATCCATTTTATTACTTTATCCGCAACGTCCAGCCGGAACACTAAACGCAATCATCCGTGTGAAGCGTGATGGAGACGGCGAGGTTATCGCAGGTGTGTTGTGGCAGGCCGCTGCATCGGCGCCATCGCGGGCGGGCTGGTGTCGCTGCACGCGGCGGGCACGGGCGCGGCGTGGCGCGCGCTGGGCGCGGCGGCGCTGGCGGCGGCCGCGCTGTACCTGGCGCTCTACCACCTGCTGCTGGCGCCGCGGTGCGCCGCGCGCGCCGCCCCTCCGCCGCGCCGCCTGCTGCAAGGTACACCCTTCTAACTCCTGCATCTTCATTATTCCTATTGTATATTATTAGTTGACCGTGCGATTTTTTAGCACAATGTAATATAATGAAACAGAAACGTATATTATAAAGTTATACCTGAATCCAATCAAGGGTCAAATCCTCATTTTAGTCATCGTATGCAACAGCCAATTTCGATATACCTACCATACTTGACACATTCATATTCGGGTTCATAAAATTGATAAACTTTACAGTTATTTAAATCAATAAAAATATAAAATGTTAAAAAATAATATGAACATTTTATGATCCTAAGCTTCCACTGTGGATGGACAACTTAGTGGCAAAAGTACGTTGGTATTAAATATAGCACAAATTATGCGAAAGAGCACGAAACCGTTAAAGTAGCCGTATATTTAGCTGTAAATTAAATCTATATGTCTAAAATATATTGTAAATAAATACCTTTAATTATCTGAAAAATGTAGTAAAACAATGCATGTAACGATTTAAAAAATCACATTTGCCTTGATCAAGATGAATAAATATTGTGATATTTTTAATGCACTTCACTAATTGTAGGGTTATTTTTTATCAGTCTAATGCACCTGTAACGCACAAAATGTAAATAAAATTACCAAAACATTTTATTAATGAAAATGTTCATTAGAAAATTAAGGTATTCACATTGGATATACCAATACTTGTTACGGTATAATTTACAGGCTTGAATGCAAACGGAGCGTCCAACGGCAACTATTCTCCGATGCGGGTGTACCACGAGGAGCGATCACGGAAAGGACATTTTCGTTATTGAGTCAACTGTTGTTGTAGTTTGTTTTTCAATTTGAAATCTAGTTTTAAATTTCTAATAAGTACATTAATGTGATATTTACTACTCATCTGATAATTGTTCGATTTAATCGTTTTATTTAAAATCTATTTTACTTTTACTGCCGCATTTGCATTTGTCCATGATTTTCTATTAAAAAAAAAGTCTTGAAATCGTTGTTTTCTTTCTGGTACCTTCCTAATAGGCAGGTTTGCTAATAATTCAAACAGACAAAACAGTTTATTAACAAATAGTATAATGTATGGGGATACTCCAAAGTTACTTTTATTTTATTACTATTATTATGGTCTTATTAAAAGTCAAGTTTCCATGGAATCAGTTAAGCCGAAAAATTTATTTTCTTTCGAAAAAAAATATTATTTATTTTTTTACTTGACCTAATTGTAAGAATTTGTATAAGGTAAAACGTAACATCACGCCTGTGATTTGTAATTTATATAACCGGCTGTTTATTTACCGGATAATACCTACTAAGTGTGGAGTTGTGGAACAACGTTTGAGTATGGATTTTATTTATCGCTGACAAAAACAGGCTGATTTCAATTATTTAATAGGCATTTTTTTGCTTAACAAAAATAAAAATCACCAATATAACCACATACAATTGGAATCATTATAGACACAAATCTAAAATGACGGCGCTAATGCGGTCCTGTAGGTCGCACATTCCCTGCTGCTGTCTGTGTACTCTAAGAAATCCACGCTGCAGCAAAAATCATTCAGTTTGGATTTGCTTTCAAATTTCTTTATACAGTCCTAGCACGAACCACTAGCGACGAAGTATTCGTACGGTAAATGGTAAAAAATTGTATGAAAAATGTACAGTGCCTCTATCGTGCGTAAACGGAACTAATTTTGCGAGCACGAACCATACTTCCGATTTTCTAGCGGCTAATTTAATGTAAATGTAAATTCCGCGTTTTTTCTGAAAAATGACTTTTGTATGGTGAATTCGATAGTACTTCGTGCTGCCGACTAATGTAAACGTAATGTAAAAGTATCGTATTCTCGATACCTTTACATTAACAACTCTCGTAAAGTACTGTACAAGCGTGGAAAAATGTTACAATTGTGTTTCCTATTTTATCTTTACTGTTTCATTATTAACTCTAGTTATTATTATTTTTTCCAGTTTCGTTTGTTAATTACTTGGTAGATGTTAAAAATAAGTGAAAAGATTAGAAATATTAATAAGTAAAACGGTTGAGTTAATCTAATATTGTGACTATTGTAAGATCGTGGCAGTAGTAATATTATTAGGTGTAGTATCGTGGAGTCATAGTCAATATCGAAGAACGACACAATGAAAGCGTGTACCTACCCAATCTACTCGAGGCGAAATGGAGAAAATGACGTATTAGGAGCTGCCAAAAGCCTTTGTTTTTATAAAATAATTTATTTTAGAAAAGAATTCATCTATCTTTAGAGGTCTACTGCTGTACATAGGCCTCTAATCGCTGCCATTTCAATCGGTTCCGGGCCTTCTGGATCTAGCAGTGCCCGACTGTCTTCTTCTGTTCACTATACAATTAGTGAATGCTGGCCGAACTTACTTTCTAGGAAATCCATACCACATCGAGAATGCCCATCATGTGATAAAATTAATTGATGATAATCAAATAAAGGGTTGACGACAAAAATGGAGGAACACGAATATAAAATTAACCAGTTAATGATAAAGTCCATTGCGTCAACTGAAGCTTGGAAACAACTGACAAAGCATGAGTGGAGGTAGTTATACTTGTTATGCGAAATATTGAGAGATCGGACGATAGTGAATTTGACAAAAATGAACTTCTAGTAATGTCCGATGCTCATTTGATGAAATACCATTTAATATACAATAATACAAACAAGATAATAGCAAAAAGTTCTTTTTTTATTTTTAAAATTCCAATGTTTCCTTGTAGGAGATTTTTTTAAAATATGGTAGGTACATATCCTATGGTACATAAAATTCTATGTATGACAGTTGCCTAACTTCAGCAAGCTTTAAAAAATAAAAACTTGCTGTTTACTTCCTGCTCATGCAAGCCCCCCCCCCCCCCCCCCATTGTAGATTAATATCTTTAATGATTCCGCTTATATCAGTATTTATAGTTATATAAATTAATGTTAACGGAATATATAAAATAATAAATTTTCTTATAACAGAGACCTTACATCTATCTATATCTTATATTATGTGTAACCGAAATTTCAATCTCAAATTGACGGAGACGAAGAAAAGGTTACAAACATATGTAATATCTAAAATTAAACAACAAATGAATATACAAAATACACAAAGCTAATACACTCTCATCAAAAATCGAGACACTCCTGCGTTTTTTATTCCAATAATTACTGAGTAACACAACATTGTATCAAAACTTACAGTAAGAATACACCACGCAAGTCGAAAATTGTCTATTTGAAGTTCAAAGGCAGTATTATGAAATAGTTACATTGCGGTGCACAAAAAACAACCTGAAACATTAGACTGTTCGTTTCTGCTTTTTTTTTATAATTCCGGCCAGCAAACAGGCAGACGGTCCTCCTGGTGATGAGTGGTCACCGTCGGCTATGGACACTTGCAACATCCGAGGAATCGCCAGTGCGTTGCCGGCTTTCGAAGATAGCTGTGTTTGCGCCTATCTTGAAGACTGATTCTTTATTAATATACTTAATTATAGAATCATGAATTTCTACCGTACAGTATGGTGAAAACTGAAAACTGTAGTAAAAGCGAAGTGTCACGTGATGTTCACGCGAGTGCGTCAAGTGGACTTCGCAGAGCCGCTTCGTTACATCAATGACAAGCCTATAATCTACATACTATGTATTTATCTTATATTTCGTCCCATATAATACATTTTCACGGTAGGAAAATTTGAGGTCTTTCGATTTTTTGATGACAAGTTTATTAGACAACTCACGATTATATATAAATTGTGGGTATGTAGTAAAGAACAAAATGTAAACATACTGCAATTTCCTAGTGTCACAAATATCCACCGAATAAATTATTTGTCATGTTTTATAATATTACACAAGCCGGGAAGGTATTTTGATACTCTTAGGCATTTGTAACATATTATAAATATAAAAATGCAGAGTAATAGTTCAGTCGTTTTAATGATTTTGCTAGGTAAAGAATTTGGTTATTTCATAATACCATAATTATAGGCATAATTCAATTTAATAAATACTGAATCCTATGATAATTTTAATATTTGTGAAACTCGTGAAAATACAACATATGGGGTTTAAAAGAAGACTGTAAACATATTTAATGCAATTAAATTTACTTATATGATTGATATAACGATGATAATGTTTACTGCACATATTTATATCGTATTGTAAAATTTCTCCAAGTCATTGTCTGCGTATTGCAATATTTCTGTAGAATACTGTTCAGGAAAATTGTTCATTCCGATTTATATTTGCATTATATAAATGTCTGATTTGCAAGCAACTAATTATTATGACGATGATAATACAACTGTTAGAATAATTATATATATATGTTCATTTTTTATGAAAATACCTTATTCATAAAATATTCTCAGAGCAGTCTTGCCTAATGACAAATTTTAATGTTCAGATCATATTAGGCATAATCATGCTACCATCCTCTTTGGCAGGAACAGTACAAAAGTTTCACTAATAACTTTTTCACCTGTAACTTCAAAACCTTGTTCACTGGAACGGGTTTATTAGCCCTCGGCGGGCCAAATAAATTATTGCATAGGAAATTATAACATTGTGCGTTTCATACATGAACAAAACTGATATAAATATGAAGATTGATAAACTTATATAGAAGTTTTAATTAACAGCGTTTATAAAATAACAATTTACATTATACCTATACATGTTTGTGTAATTTAAATACAAGTATTTAGTACAATGTAGAAATAAAACAAATGAGAAACGATAATGAACAGTTTTAGCATTTAAAAATTAAAGAAAGTATACATATGTATGCATTAAATATTTATATATTGTATTCATAAAAATGAAAAACCTATCGGAAACATACCAGAAACTTTAGCACGCAATCTATGAACATTCATTTGTAATAATCCAATAGGTATATTACCAATAAGCGCTAACTTGTGTTTATATTACAATAAAATATTTTATTAGTAACTGTTCATTGTTGTCAAATCATGTCCTTAACTCACACAGAAACATTCAGAGATGGTTTTACATCTCCATCGATACTTTCTTGCGTGTCTTCATCACATAACAAATTTTCCATCGTTATCCGATTCATATCTTGATCGTCAACTGTTTGAACAGAACTAGCACAAGCAGGATTTTTATCTTCCAAAGTTTTCTCAGTTATAACATCTTCTATTGGGTTTTCGTGATTTATTTCATTTGTTTTTGTAGCACTTCCGTTTACTATATCTCCCGCGGCTGCACTGTCTTTTGCATCTATAATCATAGTTGTATCTTCGACGTTTTCATTTTGGCATATTTTTACGTCATCTGCCTTTACACTTTCTCTATCGTTGTCATTGTTCTCATTTCGTAAAACTTGCATATCGGTAGAAATATAATCTTTATCAGTAACACTGCTAACACTTTCATTACCTAAAATTTGTACACTGTCATTCTTATCTGAGGATTTTTCACCGCTATTATTGTGATCACTGTTACCCAAGACTGTTAAATCTACGTCTTGACTTTCAATAGCGTTTGACTCTACAGAATTTTCGTCTATAAAAATAGGATCATCATTATCGTCTTGCAATATTTCAACATCGTCATCATCACTCGTATTGCCACCTAATTTTTTCATAAGATATTCTCTCAACTCCTTGTTGATATTTTCTCGTATTTCAGTAAATCTACATGTTGATGTATTTAACAGACGGTCTAACCGTTTATGGAGATTCTGCATTTCGCTAGCAGATCGAGTACGTAAAAACATGGTAGTGGCTTCTTGTTTTAATTTATTTAATCTCGATAATGAATATTCTAAAGCGTCTACAGCGTCTATTAAGTTATATCGATACCATTCAACTGGCACATTCAAATCGCATTCTCTAGTCGCATTTGTAGGGGTGTTAGTTCTTTTGTTTTGTTTAGCATGTTTTACAGTATTTCGCTTCGGTTTATTGGGGCGAGGAATTTGGTTACGATAGGTCTTTAAAAGAGAAGGAGTTTGCGCTGGCGATCCCACTGAACTGAGCTTAACTGCGTAAGTTGCACCTTTAGGTGGCAATTTTAAAGCCGAATCGTCTGTAACCGCTACAATCGTAGCGGAATAGCCTCCTGGCATATTAGGATTGGCATTGATTGCAAAAATACGACCATCTGGTAGCCGATACATTTTATTAGAAGAAAGTGTTTGTGGATCTACTCTAAATTTTAATCCTCCAGTTGCTGCATTTACTGTTACATCGTTTTCTGTCATCTGTATTATATTATCATTAAAAAGTTCAGGTAACGGATTTACATTACGAGGTACGAGAGGCGGTGGAATTTTAGGGGTTACGACGGGTCCAATACATTGAACATCATCATCATTGTTATCATCTGTTACCTATAACAAACACATATCATATTATTTGATGGACACCAGAATGTTATTAATCTATACTAATCTTTTAATATCCTTCCTGAATGATCTAACCTGAGTAAAGCATCAAGCTTAAGTGATATAAGAGTGAAGGTTTGAACAAAATGGAGGAATTTTGTGATTTTTGCAGTTATTATTGTGTTTGATCCACGGTCGAAATTGTGTCGTAATTCATTATATTTTAAAGAGTAAACAACTCCTTTGAATTTGGATAACACATTCTTTTGTAATTTTTCTGATCTTTCCGTTTAATGTATTTATAAGACATTACATATCAATTTTAGCTTTCTGCATCATTCTCCATATAGATTGTAATTGCCTAATTTCTAACTTCTCTGTATGCAGAATATGCTTGAAAGGAGTACAAAGTCACTTAATAATAGATAGACGTAAGCATTATCTATTGTGAAATTGTCAAGAATGTAATGTTTTATTACTACACAGTTATTAATTAATATTTACCTCAGACATCGCTTCTAGGGGAAAATCTGGAGTACAAACAACATCATCATCTTGAATATTATTTGAAATTCCTGCCACAGTTGCCATGTCTAATCCCTGTCCAATAAGTAACAATTTGTTTAAAAAAATTATAAGCTTTAAATGTATTAAATGTATAATTGTATAAATAGACAATATTTATTTTACAAGTGATAACAGAGCTTTTGGTTGAAGATTAGACAGAGAAAAAATCCCCAATGCAATTGCAATGCAGTGTTGTAGGGTTCCGGATTCCAGACTATGGGTAGCATATATAAATTTCCTCAGAAGTAACTATATATTTATGATTAACTTATATACAATTTATGCCTAGTCTCATATTAAATTCAGATTATGATAGACTGCAGACCATGACAATACTATTCCTATCTAAGGAGACCTAGATTTCATTCTACCTCTATAATATAAAGAGTTATTATCTTACTTGTGTTAAACTTTCAAGTGACAAGTTGATATTGTCACTGACAATCATATTATTGAAATGTGTGTTGCTGTTCAAGCCATTTAATATAAGCGGCGTAGTAACCGCCTTCGCGCGAATTCGGGAATATGAATTAATTACTTTCCTCTCAACATTGTTAAGGCGTATAGGTGTCAACATGGCTGGAATAGGCATCTAGAAAAGAAAATACCTGCATAACACATTTTGAAAACAACTTATTTAATTTTTATTGACACCAAATAATGATGTTACGTTTTTTTTTAATGACACCAAATTATAACGTCCTTTTTCTCACATATTGATATTGATTTTACAATTTTTTCACTCCTATTTAACTTATGTCTGTTAATAATAAAAAGATTTTTTTGAGGATTACAATTTTTTTAGTGTGTAATGCACCTTACCCTTATTTTCTTAGGCATTGATGGCATAATGGGTGGATTTGTTACTTTCTGAGCCATAGGATTCTTAAGAAAAACTGATTTATTTTTCGGACTTGCTGGTCTTTTCTGTGGTGTCTTTTTATCACACTTTGAATTTTGTTCCTCAAGATTCATGGAAGCAAACTTTTTCACCTAAAACAATAATCATCAACATTATGCAAAAAATTATAATAACAACATAATTGAATGACAGTAACCCCAGATATTGGTAAGGTTAGACTTAAGAAAACAAAAACATTTACAAGTCATATATTTTGATGACAAACCGACAATGCTTCCTATCTTATTATGCCCGCTTACTACATCTATTAAATGGGAACTGAACAGAACGCCAACATTACAACTCAGATGCAACATCAGACAGTTTACATTTATACCAATTCACAATATTTAGTGAACTGTACACAATATTTAGTGAACAATGCAATGCAAAGTAATATAATGAAGAGCCTCTGATGTTGTAAATACCCATCGATAACCAATTAGCATTTAGTATGTGTAATGCAAAAAACATACTTACTTGTATGGTAGATGCAGTTTTTGTAACAGTGGTGGGGGTTTTTTTAGAATCATCTTTTGGCTTTATCTTTTCGTCCTTACTCTTTTCTCTCCGCCTATTTTTGTTTTTGCAGCACTCTGCTAAATCTATTGCACATTCATTTTGATAAGTTTCTTTTAAAACAGGATCTTCTGTTTGTTGTGTTATCCTGTTTGAGAGGAAAAGAAATCACATTATGTTCATAAAGATGAACAAAATTAAAGAAATATATTTTGTAGCGACTTACTTGTTCTTCAAATCACAGTAGCGAAATACTGCCCAGCATATTGCACGTAAATCCCACAAAGACTTTATATTACAATGAAAGCATTTCCAATCATCAGTTTCTTCAATTTCTCTTATCTTCGGCACACCAAAATTCCTCTTAACACATTTCTGAAAACAAACATGAAATATTAAGGAACCGGAATAACTGTTTAACATAATTGTATGTATATATATAACTTTTTTACCGCGCAGAAAACATGAGGACATTCAGAACAGCAATAAACCTGGCCACCCTGCCCACACCATCTGCAGTATAATTCTGAGCCGTCATCGCCCTTTTCAAACTCTCCGCTGTTATAGAATGTGTGACAAGTGTGACACATCAAAGTACGTAGCATTGGATGAGAACGCATGCGAGTTTCGCTTTGTGCAGAACATCCAAGATGACGATCACACGCAGAGCAATGTAACCGAGCGCTGACAATTGTATTAAGGTCTGGAATCAACAAAACTTAGTTTGAACGCTACATGTGAAATGTTATTCCGATAAAAAGAAATGCTCATGAACAACTAGGCATAATATTTTATTATAACAATATAAATAATAAACAAACTATTGAAATGTTGCAACTGTATTAATCTGAACCTAAAAAGGGAATAAGGTATAAGCTTAGAGACTCGAGCAATCTTTGGATACGATGTTATTATTATATTTCACACATTGGGATAATTGACTTAAAAAAAACAAAGACCAGCAATAAGCAAAACCCACCATTAAACTTAGTTTTGTAATAATCCCGCTCATCAGCTGCTATATCGTCTTCAAAATCTTCATCTGTAGGTTCTGCGACAAAACAAATAATGATGATTAATATCTTCACAAAAGAGTATTTACTATATTTAAGTTAAACTCCTTCAGTCCTGTTTCTCTAAGGAACAAATTCATGATTTAGTAACAGAATTTTAGGAGTAGTGATATTGTATTGTTGCATCTTTTTGTACAGAAATATTTGGCACTCGGTGCTTTCTGCCTACCCCGTTAAGGACGTGACGTGATGGTAAAATAATTTGCGCAGTTTACTTAGTGCATCTACATCTACACATGTACATGTACATGTATGTACATGTGTGGCAGAGTTACTTCCCCGGGTAAACTGTATACAGGTTCTACCAACTCCCAATTCCCCCAATCATCAATAGGACTATAATTATATTTCATTTTCATTTCACATATATCACATTTTATGAGTTAATTTTATTTAATATAATTATATTGTTAAATATATCGTTTTATTAACCAAAAACTTCAACAGTTACATGCTTGGTATGTGGTCGCAATCAAACATTTGTACCTCATTGCATACAGGTAAAATATATGATGATAATATAGATAATGACTCTCCAATTTTGCAAGTCTTTATACTATGTCTAGGCTAAGCACTTATTTGTTGAACATGACACAATGAAGTTTATCTGAAGTTAGAGAGTAGGTATTTGGATCAATGCTTATATTCACTGTTTCACAGGCTGGTACGCAGCTGCCTTAAACTATTGAAGACTATGTTACCACACGTATTTGAGCTATCTGCAATGAGACAGACTCTTAAATATCCAGCAAGCATGCAATTGTTGTTCCAGAATATTTACAAATGTATTTTGTACTATTACGACAAAAATAAATGTTGAATAGTTAAAGTGGAATTGTTTTATATGTCCAACTAAACAGGCATCTACTGACAATTGTTATATGATAATGGTAGACTAAAGATTGTAAAGTTAATCTTTAAATAATATACCGATGACATTTTTACGCTAAAACAGTTCATTAAATGAAGAAAATAGGATTTTACCATTTAGCAACATTATACGTCAATTCCAATTGTCAAAAGTAGGTAGTGTACGGCAACAAACGTAAAATATGCTATCGCAACAAATTTTGCTTAATAAATTATACCCTTCTGACGGAAAATGCTAAAGCTTTTAAGAAAGACGTTTAGGAAAATCATCTTGATACAAATATCGACTCATACCGGGGAAAGGCGGGAACTTTACTTCATTGTCCATTGATACTTGAACCGGCTTCTCTGAATCCACGGAATTATTTTCACTTGTAATGCTTTCGTTCATCGTGTTTTCTTATATGACGAACTGGTTTAACTCATTTATTACGTCGAAATGCTATCAAAAAAGATTTCTAATCTATTAGTAAAAGAAAATATTTAAGTAATTATAAATTCCACTCTGACAAATTGCTGTAGTACACATTTTGAACACCTTCAGCCATTTTGGCATTATTATTTTTTTCCTATATTCTCGCAGAAAATAAACAGTTTATTCAGTGTTACCAGCTTAACAAAACTAACAGAATAACAAAATCAACTTTTCTGGTAACATATAAAAGTTATATAGTGTTTTATATTGCATGTATTTAATGGAGTACTTACCTTCAAATACCTAGCTAATTTATTATTCCATTCTGTTGTCATTTGTATATATGTCTATTGGTACTCAAATTCTATAAATAGCTATTTTTGATTAGAGAATATGTGTGTATTCTCACGTACACATAAAATTATCTCTTGCTGCGACCTCTTCAGCAGGCAGGCATGGGTTCTACGGGCCTCAAGAACTCCCTTTATAACCGACGGGAGCAAGACTTATACACCGAACTATTAAATATTATATTCGCGGATTGTTGCATAATTACTTAATTTTATGTATTGTATTATATTAATAAGAAAAATATAATTATATTTCGTCTGCTATTAATTGATTGATACGTATATGAAAAAGAACCAAAATATGTGTGTTTGTAACTGAGTCGACTGGAGTTTACTCCTTAAGTACGATTTCCTTTAAATATGCCCTAGACAAAGAGGGTACATAAGCTGCGTGTCTCTTATAATAAATTGTATTGTGTTTTTTATTGTATTTACAATTTGATACAGAATAATAGTATTTTCAATTAAGAATGAATCTTTATTGACATGTGTTGTATTGGCACTGCTGATTATGGACATTGTCAATGCTGTTTTCTTCCATACTCAAGGTCTGAGTCATAGGTGATACACTTAGTCTTATACTGATGTACGAGTGTACTCAGTGTACAAATTCATACATGCATGAGTTTAAAGTGAAAGGTGCGTAAGAGACATTGCGCGGTAAAACATAAAAAGTCGTTTCTTTATTGGAGTTTACCCTTAAGAAACGATTTGAGTTATAAGGTCCGGTACGAATATTTTATGAGGAGTAAAATCAAATATAACATGTAACGGAAGTGACGTCGCCGCTTATGGCAACTAACTACTCTGTGGCATCGTTTCCCGCCTAATTTAGATTTACTTTCTGGTAAAATATTTCGAACGACTAGATATGGCATTGACTGTATTTTTGTTTTTGTTTTTGACCAATGACTTATCATTTTAGAAGATGCGTTCATTTAGCTTCGTTTTCGTTTCGATATATATCATAACTATCGTTTGTAAGGAGTAAACTCCCGTCGTGCGTCGGAGCTAACATACACACACACACCTTTTTTATGTTACTAATTTCACTCCTCATATTGTTTTCAGTTCGGGGACTTCATATATGAAATCGAATCTTAACGAGCAAACTCCAAAAATTAAGTTATAGAAACTTAGCAAAATATACAGTAAAGTTCCATGCTTTGTTACTTTCGAATTCCTATGAGGCTAGAAATATACGAAGGCGAAATTATTTGGAAGACAGACCCCAAATAAATTGAGAAAATAACCGTGAAGAAGTTGTGTTAAATAAAATTTTAGAGATGGCAGCATTGAGCATTGTTATTTGACAGCACGCAATCAAATGTGGTGTCAGGAGAACATCAATATCTACATGGTTAGTTAACCATCGAAATAGATAAATCGATATTTTGTTGAAAAATAATGTTTTAAAGTTTTATATTACAAATTAATAATTACCGTTATTATTAATGAGGTTTTCTTCACTGTTATTACCAGTCTACAAAATAATTTTTATGTTTATTTATACATAATTAAATTCTACATATATTATTCATTAGCAGATATTTTTGTTCAGCAGTGGAATAATAAACAACATTACAAAATTTCGTGCACAAAACTGGTTTAATCTCAGTTCGATGATCTTAACAAACAACTTTGATTTTTTATATTTATTAATGTTGTTTGGTTTTTTTAATGTTTAATATGCTTGCGTGTAACTGCAAACGGTCCTGGTGGTAAGTGAGCAGTCTAAGATGTCATCGATTGTATTGGAGATAACGTACTATTAAGATCGATGTCTTGATAACATCAACTTACATCGATATCTCTAGCCGCTATCCACTGACTGACTGCCACAATTCGATACTGACTGAGTCATATGAATATGCTCTATAACATTACCATAGATTAAAGTGTTAAAAAATTAGTGCAGCTATTCGCACGATTGTGGTTCGCTCGAAACTTACTCGTCTGTCTCGTTTGTCAGGTCAATATAAGTCAGTGGCGATCTACACGCAAAGTCAGTTAGTACTTATTTAGTGCATGGTTCGGTGACAGAGGTGATGTTGTTGTTTCTGCGAAACCTGAAAGTGGGGTGATATAATAATTTTACTTTAAATAAAATATGTATAAATTTTATGCATTACGATTGTGAAACTTTTACAAATCTAATTTTAATTTTTATTGACTGTCAGCAAAATGCGTGAATTAGTGAACGTGACTGCCCAAAATTACTGTTGTGTGTAATATTTACGAACACGAAAAAGTCCATTTATATTTCTTTCACTATCATGTATATGAATATATGAAATTATCTGTGATATTGATGAACTATTTATTCTATAAGAATGACTGTGACTTACACCGGGGAAGTTGCAACTTGTCGTGGTTTTGGAACTTTTTTGAAAGTTTTGAACAGGTAAGATCCTTTTAAATTACATCACTATAAATCACTCAAGTTGGTTTGCCCTTATATTAAGTGGCAAAAAATAGAATTATCAATATAATTTGTTACAAAACGTACGTTATTGGCCTACTCTTAAATGAAAACAAATAACTTTTTTTTTATTGTTTTATTAAATGTATCAAATCGTTTTAACGATAGTTTAATAATCTTAGTTTTTGATTAGTTGGTATACTTTACTTAAGAACAAACTTACCCAAATGTAATCTTCCGAAAGTAGCATTTCCAGATCCTTTTAAGTATATGTATACAAATTTTTAAACAATTACATATTTTTTTTAGGAAATGATCATAACGTGTTTTACTCTCGTGAGAGCGAGATGTAACTACTACTAAGAAAAACATAAATATTGACTGTTGTTTATGTTTACTTCACTGTCAGTTGACTGCAAATCGGAAATTTAGTTCTCCTTGTTTAACTAACTGCATTGAAATATTTCAATTACTAATTATAAATCATAACTACTTTTTAACCTGGCTTAACTGTGTCATTTAATTTCTTTTTAATTTTACGTCAGGCTTTTCACTATTTATTGTTATGTACGAATTTAGAAACCTCGTGTTTCCGCTTTTAAGTCAGGGTAAGGGAAAGATGAAGCACAAAACACCAAGCTTTTTTTTCACCTATTACCAAAACATTATCTTAAATATACGTAGGTATTGATAAGAATGTTATTCTAGATTTAAACTTTTACCTTAAATCAGACAATCAGACAATGTTACATTTAGGAGTATTGTTAACACGTGACTCACCTAACATTTTGAGTGCCGTGGTTTTTCCGTTTTCAAAATGTTTAATACTTTGAAATTACCGTAAAATCTCTTGTACTATATAACATTTGACTCGCAAGAAACGACAAATTAATAATTGTATTTATAATAAGACTGCTTAAATGATCTTCAAAAGACGTACTTTAATGTCGTCTTAATATGAAGTTTAAACTTATTACTTTTCGCGCCAACTTACGTAACCGTATACGGGCACAGATACATAGCGCTCATTTTAATTATATTCGCGTAGATTTTCTTTCGACATGAAGAAGAAAAAATCTTTGCGCTACAAATACTCGTTGCTCTGTGACAGGACAGGTCTACATTAGCTAAAAAACGTATAGTAAAGTTAAGAATCAAAAATAAATGGGGAAATATCTGCATAATCAATTTTTTTGTTGTACAAACTTTAAATGTTATCAACATTATAGAAAATTTCGTCACACCGAGCTCTGGTCTTAAAATTTGAAAGTCTAGAGCAGGGAATCCCAAACTATTTTGGGCAATAGACCCCTTTTCCAAAATGGACTAATACCTCAGACCCCCCAATTACATACTCAAATTTCTTTAAAAATCCTGTGTCTATTTTTAATTTCGTAACAGGACAAATTAATAAGATAAATTAAGTAATCGTTCTATTAACGAATATTTAAATACAAGATAAAGTTCTTCAAAATCTGATTTTGTGATTTTAAGTTATTAAATAATACGAGAACGATAATGCAAGTGTAAAATTCAGATACTACCAGTTTTTGCGGCTACTTGGCTGTTTTGTAATTCGTATCTACCAATATTGTAGAAGCGACGAAATAATTATGTATGGAACTACAAATTCTTAATGTTACGAAATTATTTATTTAGGTAGTAATTGTTCATTTTTAAAGTTTTCCGGATGAACGTAGAATCTAACCACTATTTTTCGTCAGGATGATGTAGGAACTCTTAACTGTAAGCATTTTTTAACGTTTGTTGTTTGCCTCCCACAAAAGCAAAGACGTGTTCGTAGATTAGCGAAATATTGAAAAATCACTGAAGTGTGGTTAATTATCATTGAGATCCATGTTTATGATTTGAATGCGTTTTACTGTTATTGAACGTACTCAATGAAAAGATATTACCGGCCGTGACTCACGATGCCGAGAGCTGTCCGCGATCTTATTAACGAGGATTGAGTACCGTGAGATCCGTTCGCGTGTAACGTGATAGGTGAAATTAAAATGCTTATTAACATCACTAAGACAAAATATTCGTGGTATTATCGTTTACTTGTTAGTCCGGTGCTGACTAGTATCCAATATTGTATTATATGCACCTCGGATTTGACAAACTTTTATGCGTTTTTAACTTAAAATGTCACTGTCTATAACGGTGAAGGAAAGCTTCGTAAGAATAGGTGTATCTAAAACGTCTCAGTCCGTTATAACGTTTCCCAAGGTGTGTGAAGTCTGTTAACCCTTCCATGTCCAGCCTGACAGAATATACCCATATTGTTCTCATTCATAAGGCCTCCTCGTTGTTTACAACGGTGGATCCGTAAATGGGTTTTCTTGTTATACCGTACGAAAGAATTGTGAACAAACAGATAAACGTAACTAAGCACGATACCGTCAAGGTAGTAGATATTTGGTACTTCTTCTTTTTCCTACATAGTGAAGGTCAGCCGTCAGCTCTTCATAATGTATACAGCTCTACATTTAGTACTAAGATTGCCTGTATTTCATTGTAAGCTACTCTTATAACAGATCAAGTTTATATTCTTGCCTTACTATTCGATACGAGGATGTTAATATACGTGTTAAAGTTGTATCTAATGGAAAATGTATTTAATTTCAAGGGTTTGTATCCTATAACACGTCGCTTATTATTTAATTTTTCCTTATTAGTGTATCTAAGCAGCAATGTAAATATTGCTACATTGCGTCACAAATATATTACTTCTGCAATCGAACCTTGGACAGAAGGTTCTGTCACATTAAAATGTGACTTGTTTTTAAGTATTTCTCCTTAATGTATAGCAGGATGATTTCCATAAGGACCAATATTTTTAGTTACTTACTCTTCTAAAGTCGTAGCAAAGTATACTATCGTCTCATGACGTAATGTGGGAAATTACAAATGCCGGTTGTCATGCAATCACTCACTCATCTATTATTCAGTCAATGTATTGGACTTTCTATATATATTTTGCTAAAGGTCATTGAACTTTGAATATTGATTACAATGGACTCCTAAAATGTCATAAATAACGCGTTTGTTATTTCGACACTTTTGCTTCTTATAGTGCCTCGATGTAGCAGTTAAGAGGACATTGTGCCATATTTGAATTACATGCGCTCAGCCTTAGTATTAAGTCGTGCTGTTGTAGTAGCCGGTAGTAGTAAGTTTAATATTCTACTTTTGCATATTGATGTAAAGCAGAAAAGGCAGCGAGCACGCAACCTCCGTAATTTGTGGAACGAATCACGATACCTTGTTTACACTGTAGGATTATGTTTATTATAGATTCTAGTAACGTACTTAAATTTGACAAATCAAAAAGTTCTTTTTATGGGGTTCTATATCTATTTTTATACCAACTTATGACAGCGAATGTTATTGTTGTCTTTGAATCGAATCGCTGATTCTCTGCTGAGCGTTGATGTGAGTTCACTGTTTAGAAAGTTGCAAGTGAATTCTGAAATGTTTTTTGTCGCTTTTTAAATAAATTATTTATATTCTATTTGCGTGGGTGTGTGAAGTTATGAACAGTTATTTGCTAAAACAGTTAAGCTGTTAAATAAAGACAGTTAAGCCATTTCGGCAATGGCATAATAAACAATGTTAACGTAGGAAACGAAAAAGATAAATGTATAAAAAATAGTATGAGTAATTAATAGAAACATCAAAACCTTTGATGCTAACGTTGACAGTGCATATAATTTAAAGCAAACACACTTAACACGCTTTAGTTCCAGAGCAGCCTTATTATTTAAGATGTGCCAATTCTTTGTTTAAGCAATCCCCGTGAAGTTGACGTCACGCCATTCAAGTTAGCCCGGCGCGAGCTAATCGAATTGTCGTTATCAACACAATATTATTATTACTTACAAATATATACAGCGAATACGAGCTAGAAGTTCTAATGACAGTTCAATTTGTATTCCTCCACGTACTGTGAAGGTATTTGCGATTTTTACCTACGAGGTCACAATAGCCTCAATAAAACTACAATGAATGGTAAAAGTTTGGAATCCTTCACAGTACGCTCGGAAAATCCTTCGAAATTACTGACATTAATGGCGCACAGTGTTTTTACATCGAACGATACATAAACATTAGCAGGTCAGAGTATATTATGTACTTATTTCCTAATATAATATCTTACATGAAACAAAGAGAAGCGATTGCAGATATCTGTTTCGGTTAATATGGTTACAGAACAAATGATAAACTTCATCGTCGTTTTCGTCGGCTGTTTAAAAACTTGTTAAAAACAGAGTGGTTGATCACTAATCCGTTTTTCCATTAATCTGCACTGGAGTAGTGCTACTCTGCTGCTGAGTGCAGTATGCTGTAGGTGTCTTGAAGTTTCATTAAAAATCCGTACCCAGCGGTGAGACGGAAGAAAGAAAACCCGCCCGCCAATTGCAGCCAAGATTATAAATATCCGCTTGGTTTACTGAAAACAAAACTAAGTAATGAAATTAAGGAAATTTCTCACTTTTCTGTTAATTAAAACGACCATGACTTCGTTGAGAATACTTGTCACTAGGATGATACTCGTGTATGGAATTGACCTCGCAATTTTCTTCTTTAACCCTATCGATGAGCAACCCATTGATAAACATTGAACAATTAGAGGGATTTGTTTAATTTTTACAGTTATTTGCATTCAGTGACTCGTACCGCCGTTAATATCGCAACTCTACAAAACTCATATTGTGTTATACCACTAAGTCTATGTTCAGTTTTCGTCGAATTCAATTTACTAATTCATTACGTCTGGGAACCTGATTCATCGCTGTGTTAGAGACTGAGTGGTAAATATGACTAGTTATTAACAGACTTCAAAAAAAGGGGGAGGTTCTCAATTCGTCTGTATTTTTTTTGTTTCTTATCTCATAACTTTGGACTGCGTGGACCGATTTCGAATTTTTTTTTTAATTGAAAGGTGGTGCTTCCCGTTTGGTCCCATTTTATTTTGGTCAAGATCTGACCATGGCATCTATGAGAAAACCATAAAAATGTTCAATTTTCATTACGTATGTGCAAATTGACTGTTTTCTTACTGGAAATGGAATTGGAATTGAAATGGATTCTTTGTTTACCTATTGGAAAGGATGTACTTCAAGGGTAGTTTAATGAGAGTTTGGTCAGATTCTGATTATGGGA
>DWDX01000646.1:0-24171 GCA_018245675.1 Agara michaeli | reverse complement strand
ACAGACAGACAGACAGACAGACAGACAGACAGACAGACAGACAGACAGACAGACAGACAGACAGACAGACAGACAGAGTTACTTTCGCTTTTATAATATTAGTATGGATTGTAAAGATATAATTATGTAATTAGCTCAACTCGGAAAAGTCATTGATCTGAGCACTCTGTAATTAATGACAATAAACATATGTTATAGCAACGAGACAGCTGATGAACATAAAACAAATAAAAAGGATTACCTACTCTCAGGAACACAAAACACAACTGTGTCGACCTTACCTTCAATAGACGAGCGTTCAATAACGACTGATAAAAGTGGAAGCGAGAGACGTCTGTCAAGACGACTGTTAGGAGAACTTAGGCGTGTACTAGTACATACACATAACCTATGATTAAACCGTCAAGGTCAACCCCAGAACCACTAGCATAGCAAATGAATCTCTATTTACATTCTGATGTGAATAATATCGGTAAAAATGAGCGAAGTGGACGTTGTTGTACAAAACAGTGTCCAAAGCGTATGATTAGCTATGTGCCCGATATTTTCATGAAAAGTGCTTGTTACGTTATTAAAATGAAGGAAAAACAAAAAGAAAATTTTCATTCAAGCGTAAACACACCGTTCTAAGATAGACGGAAAACATTATAGCGACTGTTTAGCGATCGAACGCGACACCCTTGTTAGCTGTAAAAAATTTCACGAAATTAAAATTAATATATAATTTTTCCTAACATCTCATAATAGGCGTTCTGTTGACATTTTCCACAGATTTATGTATTAATAGACGTCATTAATTTTGGATTTCCGTTCACGGTACACTGATTCTGTTTTGTATTACGTATTAAACACCATTAGCATTACTGGAATCTCTCCGAGCAATCAACATTAGTCCCCTTCGTGTTACATTTAATTATACATAAAAATGTTTATCTTGTCAGCACTTTGTATTACGATATTGAAAATCATAATTGCTTTAATATTTCCCCGGAACACAACAGCTAAAGCCATAAGTAATAAAAATAATGTACATTAACATATAATATTGCATATTTATAGCAATGCTTAACAATTTTTATCTATTATTTGAATCAAATAATATTACAACGTTGTAAAGTTTAGTAGGACAACATTTACTTCAATTGCAATTTGAGACAAACATCCGTCGCTTACGAGAATAACTTGCTATTTCAGCGGTTGAGCGCACCAACTTGCAGAATGTTCATGCATATCAAATGTGAATGGCTGTATTATTGAATTTCAAATTACTAGAACCGATTTTAAAATAGCAAATCCACTAAATTTTGGTCGTTTCATATTGATAACGTTATATATTTTATGTCCATATTACTTGGTGGAGAAGTAGTGATGGCCTAGTGGTTTGAAATTCAGCCTCTCACCCGGGGGATCTGGGTTCGATCCTGGCACGCACCTCTGATCTATTGCGTGCGTTTTATAAGTAAAATTTAAATATCACTTGCTACAACTGTGAAGGAAGACATCGTGAGGAAACCTTCACACCTTAGAGATGTTATAAATTATATAATATTTTATGAGGTGTGTGAAGTCTAACAATCCGCACTTGGCCAGCGTGGTAGACTATGGCCTAAACTAGACTGGGCTATAATAATATCGTATTAAAAACCGTAATGTAGTAGTTTGATGCCTTTGAGTGTTTTCTGACTTAACAACCTTCAAATACAAGTGAACGTCAGTTTTCATTGAGCAACGGAAGTCGTTATAGTAATAAAAAGCAATCTCCTTTAACGAGCCTACAGCGTTTCCCAATATAATAATATATTATGATAGTGGGAGGCAAGCGGTGTTCAAACTACGGTGCTCCACAATTTTGCACACTTACAAATATGTTAAGTATCTGTCCAAATAGGCAATAAATTACCATAGAATACGCAACACTACGGGTATATTACGTATATTTCAATGGGGACGGATATGATGAGTTTTTATCCATTCGCATTCTTGTTATCAAGAGTTAACTAATAATCAGCTTGTAAATAATGAGACTGTTCAATTGGACCTGCGAAATACGTAAAGCCTCATGAATATCGGCCTATAATTTCCATTCCCACTTCCATATCCATATCCAATCCCGGGCGCTACATTAATATAATCCCTGATAATTCATATTCACTTTCCTTCGACCTGGCATTAAAGTTCTTTGTTACCATCATAGTAGTATTTTCAATTCACCGCTTTCAATGATCCCACTGACCTAATTTGTAGATCGTGACTCAGTGATACCTGCTTCCAGTCGCGCCCTCCCCGGATTATGACGAGTCTTATCTTTGGACGATATAAAATTCCAACCGATCGATTTCCACGTCCAACAGGACAATAGATGTATCTCTGCTTTTCTACGTTTCTCACGACCACATAATTAAAGCGTAATCGAATTTCCCCCTGCCCATTGAAAGGAAAAAGCAAATTACGATGCTAATGGAGTCTACTCCTCGACCCAACTTCAATTTTATCCTTAATGATAATTTTAATCTGAAGGAATCTGATTAGTTTTTTAACTTGGTCAATTTCCGGCATTTTAATACACGCAGCTTAGCGATGAAATAAATAGGCGCTGGTTTTTCTATAAGAATAGTAGCTACGCTACTGCCTCCAGCGTAACTTTTGCAAAGACATGGTTTTTACCACGCTATGATATATTCAGTGTTACCACATTATCTAAGACGCATTAATCGAAGATTAAAAGTACGGTACAATTAAATAAATAATCTACAATAGATAATGCTGCTTTTAACTTGCAATTCACGAAAGAACGCGTGTAAGCCTTTGAACTTTCTCAAGATAAAAAGACAGTACCGCGTTCAGCAATTACTGAAATATGAATGATATGAAGTAATTTTAGTAGGTACGTCGCTAAAGGCATTTACGTGCTACTATTATGGTCTGTACGTGGGACGATAAGAGCGCGGAACCTATATATCAAGTAGGCTCATACCACACCAAACTTTCACACATCTTAATAAAGCAATAATGTTAGTAATATTTGTGAATGACAAAAATACTACTACATATTTAATATAAATAATCCCATTGAAATTTTTCACTTATTGCAACTATTTCATAGCGGTTAAATCAAAAACAACATATTTGATATGCTAGAATTCCTAATATAAAGTATTCGTCAACTAGATTGCATATCTTTAAATAGTAGAGGTTTATCGTCATTAGTGTAATAAGTAAACAAAGCATAGAGTAGACAACACAGCCCTCGCTATGATATCGACAAACCGACAACCGACCGACCGACAAACGGGTTAGTGGTAAACCCGTTTGTCGAATGACTAATTGTCAAAGCTTCGATGAAATTTAACGATTGTTATTTAACGGTATTGTTACGTTACGGGATTATTACTTGGCGCAATACTTATTATGGCCTCCACACAGATCCAAACGCCACTCCTGTCCCGTATCCTTTAACTTTACGGAACGTTTGCAATATGCAACTGAGTCAAAGTTACGAACGCTATTTTTATTCATCGTTAATATTTATGAAAAGAGGGTATCCAAAGGATCCACATACATCCAGATATAAAGTACATCCGGCGAATGTTCAATCGCAAACTTGATTGCTTTCCTCGTGACAATCACTCGGTCTGTTTAGAGCGCTTCATTATCCCGCTGCCGGCGTAGTAAATTAACCCCAGGAGTTGCTTTAAATACAGCCCCATCTGCTTTGATTTTACCCCTATTGCCACGAAAATCACGTTTACGAATTCGGGCAAAATCATTCAGCGAATTGCGTATTGCTGAAATGTTAATCCTACTTTCGTAAACCTAAATCGTAGATGATTCCTTAGTATAGTGCCTAAACTAATTACAATCAACCTTATAATTAACTTTACAAGGGATGATAATATTATATATGTATATTTCCTACGTACAATTCCTTTCAGCGTTGTATGTATAATTCCTTTTATCATAATTGATTTTTCCGCTGACTATTTGCTTATGCATTATTCGCATACAGTTTAACGATATTAGAATCATAACAATATTATACTGCTTTACTCTACACACACGGTCATAATACTGAAATTTTGCCAGCACCTTTAAAACAAATTTTAATTAACATGCACGGTGCCGTACGTGCAACATGCAACAATATGCAAATTTTCCAATGATTAACAGTTTAAAATATTATAATTAACATGAGAAGCTTTTGAACTTTACCACATTCTACTTGTAATATATATTATGTATATATGTTTTAATACATTCGAAAGTACACAAAATGTCAATAATTTCATCAATAATAATAATTATCTTCTGAACAAAAATATATTGAACTGACTAATTATAACATCAAGACACCTGTGTTCCTCGTACATAATTCTGTTTTTTCTACGACACAGTAATATGCATTTTACACGTCATCACATTTTTAACAGTTAGGGAAAGAACGAAGAGAATTGTCTTGAGACTTGGGTATGTTATTTTTTCAGGGAAATTTAAGAGTTTCGTTTTGTTTGTTGCAGAGCTTTTCTAAGAATTATCTGTGTTTGCTGTCCGCGGAAGCTTCGCCGGAAGTACCAACCGCAACTTCGATTCAAACAATCGCAGGTAAATTGAACTCAAAGATACTACCAAATATGTTATTGTTTAATGTTTATTTAATAAATTTGCCAATATACTATATGTTTTTAAAAAATAAATTGTATTAAAATGTATTTCGTTAAGTGAAATAAAATACTGTTTCAATATTCGAAATTTATGAATCACATTTATTCGACTATTCAATGGAATACTGCATTAAATTCACGTCATTCGAAATTTAAATATCACTCTCCATAATGATGAAGAAACACATCGCGAGGAAGTATGTTACAAAATTATAATATGATGTACTTGAGGTATGTGAAATCTTCCTATCCGCACTTGGCCAGAGTAGTGGGCTATGGCCTAAATTCTTCTCAACTATGACAGGAGACTTATCCAGCAGCGCTACATTAAAAGGGTCAAAAAAAAATCTCACATATTATAGAAATCACAACCTGTAATACAATGAGGACGGATTTAAAACGAATATCAGAAGAAAACTTAGACGTACTCTACTACACTACTTGATTATTTGACGGAATCTTAATAACTGCAAAAAAATAATGACAACTGTATTTATAGTCAATTTAAACGATTTAAATACATATTTTTTAAATTTAAGTTATTGTAAATTGGTTGTTTTTCAGTGGCGCACTACCCGACGGTATTACTCGTCGAGCGAACTGCAGGCCATCAGGCAAAACTCCTGCGAACAGACATACATTTAGAGACCCAAGCCATTCAATGATCATTTTATACTTTCCAAGTGCCTTTTAAACTGTATATCTCAAACTCCATAAAATGTAACTCTCCTCATAATTATAATAAACTAAAAATAATCTTCGCCGGTTTCATTCTCGAGCGAATAGAGGTATGTGTGAATTTTACCACCTAACCTCACTTTTGCACCTCAGTCAGAAACCTTTCCCTTCTTGATATATCACCCCTCGAAAATTGCATTTAACCTTGCACTTGGTATTCTGTGACCCCAAATAATCGTTGCAATGCCTTTGACTGAAGCTTTCTTTCATACCTATTGAATCGCCACGTCGTATACGGGTTCCACATTTCCAGCAATGCATGTCATGTCTGTTGAAAAAGTATAAAAAGCGCTATATTACGTTGAAACCATTTTCTCTTCCATAAACAACGTACGTGCTACGGGTGCATTTATAGCGAAGCCGCTTTCTTATGCTAAACAGCTTGCGCATAAACTACTCATTTTCAGTCCTATATTACTTCATAAAATAGCCGTTTGTATGAGTCGACATAACGGTCCAAAAAGCTATGCATTACTTTAAAAAGTACGCCGTCATATCGTCATGCTTACATCCTTAAGCCGCATATAGACAAGCGATTAATTGTTATAGAATTTAATCGCGCAATCAAATTAAGAATTTGTTTAGCTGTTTCGTGCGTGTTAAATGCGCGATCTGATATTCGAATACAACATGCCGACAACGGTTAACCACCGCTTTAACTGCTGACACGGCAAACCAGTAACACGTATCAGTGTTCGAAACAGGAAATTTAAAAAAACATCGCCAGATCATGTAATTAAGTGACCAATAGGCGCGCCGGTAATCGGCTTCCCAATAAATGCACTCCTTATTAAAACCCAAACGATCGTTGCTGCTGTATAATCTGTTGAACCAATTTGCATGAATATAGCCCATAGACGAAGCAGTCTATTATGCAGCGAACTTAATGCTTCAACAACACTGGCCCAACTAAGACCTCTCCTAATATTTCGAGCACATGCAATCTATACCATGTTGGCATTGTTGTTACCTCGGCATTGTTGGAATATGAGTGTTGTTTGTTTACGTTTCAAATTCTTGAATTTTCTATCCTATGTTTCTGTGTTCACATTTATTAATTAAGACGTAGTGTACTGTTTTTATCCGACTGTTGTTAATGCAGTTTATATAAATAGAAAATCCTCAAGTCCAAATCGTATCTATAAACATATAATGTTTATTTTGAATTGGTATTAGACTTTCAAAGTAGGATGTGAAATCTTAAGACCTTATACAGGTTGCAATACAGGTTGGTATGAAAGGTTTTTAAGTAGCGGTTGATAATAAAAACCTGTTTTCGAATTAATAGTAACTAATCTACATGCAAAAATGTTTAAAATACTTTTTAAAGGACTAAAAATAGATTTCTAGAAATCTACTTGTGTACTGGTTCTGTATCATAAATTCTACTCAGAAACAATGATATTTTGCAAATAAAGCGTATGTTTAGTAATTTGGCGCTTCTCTCCGCAGTATCCGGTGTCTACGATGATGTACTCTTCGGTGTCGCAGCACGAGATGTGCCGCTTGTGACATCAGGCGCGCGCAGGGACCTGCCGGGCTCCGCGCGCACGATGCTCCTGATGTCGGAGCCGCCGCTCGCTGCAGCGGCGGAACGGTGACCGGCACGGCACTGTAGACTCGTACCCGATGCGGACCTTAGACCAACACACCGAAACATTGGACGATACCATACAATGCGTCGATAGACATTTGTGTCAAGAAATCCTCTGTCAAGACGCGGAATCGATAAGTGAAGTGAGCATTGACAGTGAAAATCGTACCCAATCCTTGAGACGTAAGAAAGTCACTTATCAAATCAAGGCGGAAGTGATCTCGAATTAGTTTAGCTAAAACTTTATCTAGTCACGATTCACGTTGTGGAATTGACATTTTTCAATCAGGCGCTGTGATTTACTGATTAGCTGTATATATTTATGCCGTTGTATATATCGGAATATTGTTTAATGTCTTATGCTTACGGGTAACCGGCTTAAAGTTTGTCAATATATAGCAATACCTATATATTATGTAAATACCTATTAGTGTACCAACATTTTATAATAAAACTATGAAAATAATATTGATGCAAATACTCGTTTTAAAATGATTTGTTTGTTTTTATTAGTAACTTTTAGCAATTACCACTTTACATTTACATCCTATTTAAAACCAAGCCTTTAAGACACATTCTGGCTCCATCATGAGATTCTGGATACCAGCTGGTGTAATAACCGTACTTGTTAAGTACAAATGTAACACTCACGCCAAGTCGATGAACGATAACTATAAAAATATATGACTTTCATTCTATGTATATACTACCCTTTCAACTCTTTTATGTATTACCCTTTATAATAAATAAAACAATTTGATTTAATGAGTTCAAGCTCGTTGTAACTGCTGTAAGCTATTGAGAGGTAGATTTCGCCACATCACCAAGTCCAAATCAACATAATATTCAATTGTCATTAGGTAATATATATGAGTACCAAATTTCAGGTTATGATAGTCAAGGGAACTGGTTCAAAATTAATATTCCAGATTTGACCGAAACATATCATCCGACAAGTGAATTAAAAATAAACGCATGTAAAAATATGACTAGCATTTTCTTAAGTAAATACTTTTGGAAATAGCTAGGTGGTAAAGACTTAATCATTTAAATTTCTCTATCCATGAACCTTGAACCTTGTAGATCTTAATCACTTATATTGACAAACGTTTAGTGTGGTTTCCAAAGTACTTTTATTATGTACATAATATTTATAAAAGGAAAGTAATGCGCTTCAATGTAATGTAAATACTCGTAATTTATGTTATATATGTATCTGTTACTTCCTTAAATCTTTGTACTCGAATCCAAATCGAATAAAATTGTACATTATAATGAAGATTATATGTTCTGTTATCACTAAAGATTTTATAAATGTCTTTTTATGTATCTCTTAATATACGGCGTAATTTCAGTGTATTTGATGTATTAGCGGAATACCGGATAAGATTCGGTTCTAAACGATTAGGCTATTTAGCGACTATGTACATAATAACTGATAAGTAGCACAAAGCTAATGTCGTAATATGAATTGGCTGCCATTTTGTTAGAAATGAAAAAAGATTTGTGCTGTTCACACTAAATAAACATACATCTATCGTGCGCCTTGCGGGTAAGATCGACTCGTTTGTCGTGACGCCAAACGGCATGACATTGTCGATGCCGTCACGCCCCCACCCCGTCATCGCTCTCTACTTCCATGTTTCCGTGACGCGTACACTGTACCTATACCTCGTTGCAATTTTGTTACCAATACCATATGCTTTTATTTATTTATGGGGTTTATTTATTCAAATCTGCCGAACTGCCCAATAC
This sequence comes from Agara michaeli, assembly GCA_018245675.1. Lineage (NCBI taxonomy): Eukaryota > Metazoa > Arthropoda > Insecta > Lepidoptera > Hesperiidae > Agara > Agara michaeli. Next base: position 15,426 of record DWDX01000646.1, on the reverse strand, counting down.
GGCCAGTTGTGTTTGAAGGTGTGAAATTAATAATTATTATTATTGTTGTCAACTAATACTCGTATTTTCTATCAGCAACATGAAAGTCACAGCCGAAGGAAAGTGTACACCATTTGCGAAAATAACGGCACAATACATTATGACATTATTATGAACTCTGCCCCATCCTTTAGTTCCGTCGCGCGAAAACCAACCAAAAACAAGCAACTTTGTATAATACCAAACACATTGTTAATACATAAATATGGATTCTATACCTGTCGAGCCCTTTAAATGTACAGTTTAACGCTTAAAAAATATTCTTCACAAAATGATTGTTAATGTTCTATTAAATTTCCCATATCGGCCCGCATAAACGTGGAATTTGTACATTTTTACCTGATAATGTTTGAATATTACCGTATTTGCGGCAATTCTTTTATTCGAAGATTGTGTGATATCGCATCGGTATCGAATTTGAATTGTTCGGATTCATTTGCTCGCAAGAGAGAACCGATGTAAGGGTAGCTACTATAGGTAGCATAAGGTTGTATAAAATTAGACTCAGTCACAGTACAAATATCATGAATATTTCATCTCATCACACAAGATATCTAACCTGGGTACAAATACATCGATCTCACAATCCTCCGCTTAACAGTTGAGTCTTGTGACGACACAAACAACGACGAGCCAGTGAAAAATAATTGGAAAACTGCAAATATTCTAATCCTTAGTTCAAAATGATTTCCTGACTGAACCGGAAAACAATCGGCAACAAAACTTTGCAAACCTATGAAGATGTTTTGAAAAATATCACGTAATTTAATTTGTGAAAATACAAATTATATTATTTGTTATATGTTTATTTAAATGACTAGCAACTATAAAGTAACAATTTAAGGTAATCTCAAACTATTTAAACTATCCCAAAGACATAATTCCTTACAAAGGATACAACAGATTTTAATAATTTATTCATTAGAATTAGTCAACCTACCAAATTTGTTAATTGAAAATTCTTAAAAATTGTCTTCGAAATATAGTAGGTACACAATCCTACGTTTGACCTATCGATATATACTTACAATTAAAAAAACTTTAACATGTGCATTTAATAAAAAGTGTGTTAATTTCAAACTGTAATGTATACTAATGTGTATATATGCATTTACTTAATATTATTGTTGTGTAAATATTATTAAGTAAAAATTTTTTTACCCTACATGGGTGCAAACAACCTAAAGGTCGGCGTAACCCGACTCGGAAAGACGACAAACCCACCCAAATAATTATATTTTACTGTAATACATACAAGTAAAGTTTTATATTACTATGTATGGAAGCCATGTAAACATACATGCCACGATACGTATAATAACGTCATAATCGTAGAACATGATCGATTTTGATATAAGTGCGAGGATCACTTTCCAGTACATTTGAAGACAGCACATTAGCAATATTTCAACGATAATAAAAGAAATCGCTTTTTTATTCTGTATATGACCTAGTCGGTAAACTGACGGATATAATACTCATTCAAAGAAAATAGGACGGAGGAAATGGCTGCCCTCTGAAGTCAAATGTCACTGTTCCACGATTATGACAACAATTCTGTGTTGATTACGCATAATATGTAAAGTTCTTAACCTTAGTTAGACTAAATATATTGATATTGTAAATACAGTAATTAATTATAATAGTTACCAAATGAACATTAAATCGGTTGTCATATATGTATAAATTTATATAAAACATTTTTTCTATCACTTTGTTTTCTTTACTCTTCTACCATAAAAATGACCTCACGAGAGAGACAAAAAGAAGTGTCCTTACCGCTGGCCTTACAGACTTGGCGTGCTTCTTCTACAATCCACACTGTCTTCATACATACACACCGGTTTTGGAGACTTGACTCGCCCAGCAATCAGCATCTGATCTATATTGATGCATGATGGACCTTATAAATGTCGTAATCTTACTTGGAATGGAATATGGACGCTAGCATAAGATAACCGACAACAAACACAACCCGTCATCCAAGTGCCACTGAACTCTGAACACAAGTCTATATGTACCTACTTATATTATATGATGCAAATGCAGATATGTTTTCATATTTGCTCCCCGCTACCGTTCGCGATTCATAAATAATGTTAAGAGCGATCGATTTCTATGAATAATCATTATCGCAGATGCAATCCCGTTTAACCAGCGCTGCTTCGGGCTAGTTATGTAAGTCCGCTTAACTATTTGCATTTTTGATTGGCATTCCGGATCTTATCTGCATTTCTACAATTAGAGGATGCAAACCAAGTTTCAAGAGCTCTTCAATTAGGGTTTTAGAATTTTCCCTTCAAGTTTAAGGAATATACAGCTCATTACTATCGTATTTCAGGCAATTCCGCACACAGTTGTGATTTGAAATTAGGCAATTAAATACCTGCGTAATGCAACCGGACAGAAAAAAAAATACATATATGCATAATAAATGATACTTTTGCTGATTTTTTTATTACATCACACACAAAACAAAGAGATAAGCTAATCACACAAATGATTGTCCTGGGTGGGAATAAAACCCACGACCCCCGGCTTGGGAATTAGGGTTCCTGACCACTCGACCACGAGGCTAGTCCACAATATATCAGTTCGAAGATTAAAGCAACAATTAGCTCACGATCATACATGGTCAGTTGCACACCTATAACACGTTTTTTAAAATAATCATGATATACAGAAGACTTCAAAATATATCAAGTGACCATTCTATTGTATGTATGTTGAAAGTCTCATATAAATTACACAGACTATAAATAGCTCGGTCAGATGCCATTATCTTTATTATCTTTGCCAAAAAATGAAACCGATTATCGAAATTTAGTACCTTGTAACTGGTCTAAATCTAAGCAGATTTGCCAAAGCACTGTTAAAGTATTAAACGATTGTATCGGAAGATACCCATTTTGGCATTAAACGCGCTGCACAAAGGTCATTACCAATTACATATTAAGTTGGCGTACGTCCAATTGGAGGTAACTTATATTCTTTTCCCGTATAAATTACCTTGCCGGTGTTCAATAACATTTTAAGTGAAATTTATTGGATTCTTTAATCTAAGTTCGAACTATTTAATAAATATAGCCGAATATTATTGAATACAACTTACCAATATTTCCAATCTTTGAGTAGTCAAAAATCCGAATAAAAATTCAATAGTAAATTAGTAACGGTACTAAGGTAACCACACAATGAAAAATAATAAATTGAAGACAAAATAAACAAGAGAACATAGTTAATTTATTATACATAGATATATTTATTGCACAAAAATGCTGAAAAGCTGATCTGTTTTTAGGGCTACCAAAGCCGATTCACAACTTTTGTGATGTACGAAACTACCATGAAAGAAGAAAAACATACTTATGTCTACTTAACGGCCGACACGACGGGAGATTAGCGCCGGAAGCCTTGAATAAAGTAAGTCTAGCTATCCTAAATACGTTAAGGCGGTAGTATCCCTCGTCTTGCGTAATCACTAAAGCCGATTGTTATGAGCTTGCTTCACTAAAATCGATAAACTAAATACATAGTAAGAAGTTGAGCGACGATGCGTCGATTGATGTAAATAGCTCTCGATAACTCACCTAGCTAGCACGCTAACTTTAAAGGTATCGCTGAAACCAATAGTAGAAAGGAAGTTGGAAGTAAAAAGGTCTCAAAAAATAATATCATGAAAGAATTAAATCGCTTAAAATTGCTAGATTACGCCATCCGGAAATCTCTTACGGTAGCATCACCAATTTCAGTTCTGCTGCTACGCAGTAATGTATGTATTACGGCTTGAAAGGTGTTTGCAATTAATTGCCAGATTCAAATACATATTCTAAAATAAATGCCAGATTCTAAAAGGTCGCAGATAAAACGAACATCGATTTGAAACGTTCTAATAGAGCAAATATCTGTAACAAAGAATTATATATAGGCACTAATTACTTCTTCATTACATGTCACTAGATGCTTTGTTGCTACTTCAATTAAGTGAATAAATCGAATAAGTCAACTTTGTGGCGTTTTTTCACTTATTTATAAAACTAGTGAAATAAACTTTCCTGCTATATACTGCCAAAGAGTGGAACACCCTACCAGCATCTGTTTCTCCCGATACTTACAATTTGGAGTTAATAAAAAAATAGTGAACAGGCACATTCTAGACAAGCGTGGACATTCTACATAAGCACCTCACTTACCTCCAGGTCAACTCAAAATGAAACAAAGTCTATTTCAAAATAATAAAAAAACGAGACGCGGGTACAAAAAAAACATCGTCTATCGTTTAACAATCTCTATCTGACAAGTCTGTTTATCTAGTAAACAGAAAGTTAGGGCAATTATGTAAGGGCCAAACCTTAATAAGCTACAGACGCTATTTGCTCTAAGATTTGTCCTAAGTCAAGTCCTTACGGGCATTATAAGAGCGAGGCTACAGTTCAGATTTTTTTCACTAATCATTATCAACCCTATTACCGTTTCACTGGAAGACAAAAGTCTTCTCTTTGAACAGGAAAATTGAGCATAGTGTCTGAAGCGCTGGCCGAGTACGAGTTGTTACACGTCACATGCGTATGGAGATTTTTTCACCGTTATAGAAAAGGATGGTGGTTGGGAGGCGGCTATGACGCAGGAATTTCAAACATGTTGAGTAAGGCTGCTGAAATCTTTAACACTAGACTACTATTGACAAGTATTAAGTATTAAGTATTAGTATTTTCAACCAAATAACCAAAGGTAACACAATACATTTAAATGTACACTTATGTAGAGAAGTATATACCGAAACACAAATATTCAGGCTCGTCACACAAATATTTATGCTCGGTGCGTATTGAATCCACAACTGCGGCCCACTAGTCGTTTACTAGCCATTGAACGTCTGTCGATCCTGAAGACGAGCGCAGTGTCTTCGAAATAGAAGCCTCTTCGCTGAACAATTAAGATCACACTGTATTGTGATCAGGGGACCGTAAAGCGATCAAACGGATCAGTTTATGTTCGAACAAGGCATTGCACAATTAGGAACAAAAGGCTGTTCGACTTGTTACCGTGAATTTTCATTGAGGTAGAAGTAATAACATTCATAAAGGAAGTGTACGATTACTTTTGAAGATGATAAACATAACATACTTAATAATATATGCAAAACAATCTGTATACAAATATCAAATTGGAATGCTCATTCCTCTCTGTAAAGCACATATAGGCAACTAAACGATTTAAATTTAAGAACCCATCATGCGGCTATCAACTACGATAGATCATAGAGCAATTCTCAATATAATTACATTCATATTATTATGAAAGCATAATAATATGCTTTCATAATATGTATCTGTATCTGCTTCGATGTATGCGCGTTTGGAATAATAAAGCATTCCCATTTCAATATGATCAGAGACTACATACTTTAATGCACGGTATTGAACACGTTTTTTTAGGTAGCTAAATGGAAGGTGGTATATTCGACTAAGGAGTCCAGTAGTAAGACGTTAACGAATTGGGGTCAATATTATGAGTATTGCCAACTAAAATATACTTTTTACTTATGACGCCCAAGTATTCGGTCACGAATAGCCCTTTACTGGTTTGTTCAATACATCCGCGACTGAATTATAGCACCGGAAACTGATATTGCGTAACATTCGCCGACATCTGTCACTTCGTGGTGACATAGATGAATGGCACCGCACATGGACGGTATCACACCAAAAACAAACAAGCAACGTTGCGTAGTTTGATAACATTTTCTTATAATGAATTTTATCACCTTTATTACAGACGTAAACAATTACAAAAGAATAATTAATACTTAATATTCAACATTTGGTTACGACCAATATTTCTATCTTTATTATCAAATAGCTTAACTTAAGAATTACTTAACTTATTTAGCTTCGATGACACAGCGTCACTATAAACGACACACCTTGTCACGATATACTCGTAATTGACACATATATACTTATATCAATTCCACACACAGTGCTATTAATCTAAATGTAACTTTGAAACAATGGTGCTCACATAGCAATGAATTGCCTACTCGGTGAATTAGTAATGATAAACACGAGATTTTTAAAAATAATATGAGTTTCCAAATATGTGAATTCAATGAGAATACCAGAGAAAGGGATTAGCAATACTTATTTTATAAATGATTTTGTATTAATAGCTACAAATTAAAAACGCAACAGTAAACTCAACTGCAAATGTCATTTTAACAAAATTCAGCATTCGGTTCGAATATAACCGAAGGGTTCTTTAAGCGTTCGCAACAAAGTTGACTACGAAAATTTCTACAGCGCAGTCAGCCACAAATTGGCCGGAACGCTTCGCTGAAAATACATTGAAACTCTTTCTCTCCGTGCCAGCCACTTACTGGCTTAATTGGACCATTAAGTGCTCGTAAAGGATAAATACGGGTCGTATAATCCGGGCACATGCAAAATGGCATGTAACCATGTCACAGTCAATTAAAAATGACAGTTTGAATCTGGAGTAGAGGTAATTAAAACGGCTGTATACCCTTATTCAATAAACAACCTTTTCATTGCTTATTTATTCAAACTTATATTAAACAGATTTAATAATTTAAAAAGCATCACTTGTTACGTTCCGGTTGCCTGCAACAATTTTTTCGTCCCCCTGCTGGGAAGGAGTGTCTCCAACTGCCGCGAGAAGCTACAAACATACACCACCACGCGGTTCCACTGCGGGTTTGTTGCCAACATGCGTGTCGTTGTTTTTAAACTAAACGTGTTCCGCAAGCGCAGAAGCGCTTAAGAAAGTTTGCCACAAGCGGTCAGACATCAACACTGACTGCAGCGATGTCGCTCAACTGTAAATCGCTTGCAATCAGCGACTACTTCGAGCGCTTAATTTAATTCCATAAGCACTGAAAACTTTCGGTTTTTTTCTTTTATATTAAAGTGCCCTGCTATAGCCAGCAGCAGCACGAGCTCGCTGACGCTACTGTCGTTTGACCTTTACGCGTCGCAAATAGACTGCATTCCAAAAATTATTATCTCGAAAACCCAACTATAAGTAGATGCGTACTTCAACATTTATAAGCCGCAGAATTTTAACGAACTGCTCATTCGAAAAAGTAACAGAAATATACCTCCGAACTCCAGTAACCTTATTTTTTAACAACATAACCATTCTTCTTTTAGATAAGCCGTGTGAAAAAGTGAATTAGTTGTTAATAAAGGATTATTTGTTACAGGAATGTTAAAAAATTATTCATTTTCATTAATGGAAATTAATATTCAGAATAAATATTTTTGATATAAGAATGGATGTTGGTAGGTATATCTGAGATTACTAAGCTTTGTCATAGTTAGCATTTGACCAAGAAAATTATCAAAAACGTACTATTACATTGCATTATACATTTTTACCTTTTTTATTAACTTGTAAGGAGCCGCTACATGGAGTGTATCGCGTGCATATGAGAGTTCATCGTTTGTGAAGCAGAAAATGTAAAAATTAGATTTATTAAAACTTTACTTGAAAATAAGAGTTTATGACATCATGCTTTCTAAACTAGCCCCAACTAACTGTGTGATATAACTTATATTCCATAACCTACTAAAATATATATTTCAGGCCGGTGAGGCTCCAGGGTACAACCAGTCTACTATGATACAATAAACTGTACAATTCACTGATAACATTTTAGTACTATGTACGTTTAACAGTTCGTATGGTTAATTCTCGTCATTCTAAGAATTTTAACCTGATTAATTAAAATAAATAACCCTCACTATATATCATGCAGATACCCTGAAAAGTTGCTGACGCCCAAGTGTTAATCTAAGCGCGAAAGAAACTGCCCGAAACGGTTTCAGAGAATGGAAAGCAATCAAGAAAAGTTCAATTAAATTAGTGGATAAAAGGCATTAAAGCGGCACGACTTCGTTTAACTGCGAACATTTTGACGCAAACTTGCCTTCCCTTCATTACGCATTAGGCTAGTTTCATATAGAACGGTTTAAAACACGCGTACTAGATCATCTGTATTTACAATATTCATGGTCGTTATACATTTCGCTAGGTCAAATATATTGCTAAGTATATGTATATTGCCAAGCTGCATAACCAACCCTTTTTATGTGTAACCATTAAATAGGGATCTCTCTCCCGTGTATGTTGTACCAATATACAGTGTATCAACTGGTTATGTGATACAGTAGGTCATTCTGCACGCGAAACAATAAACTTTATTGTAATAGGCCCACTACTTTTAAAGATATTAGCTTTATTACGTTCTTTTAGAAATCAATTTTTAAGCATTATTTTAAAAATATTTAATTCATTTTAATGTTATTTTTGTTTAAGTGCGTTAAGGAATCGTTTGTCTTCCTGTATATAAATCATATTGGCAGGACTTCGTCACTACCTAGTTACGCAAACTAAGCAACAACGTCATTAATGAAATACCTACCTCCATTGTCACTGAATTCTCAGGCAACGTAACGTAAATAAATTGGCCACTTTAGATTGGACGAAATCCAATATTCGAAACATTTTTACGAACAAAGAATATACAATTATAATTGTGACGTATTGGATTTGTTTGGACGTCTGTAGTAATTTTTGCTACTGTTGCTATTCTAACATTATGTAAATCCAAGTAGTGTCTACAATGAGTGTATACGTCATTAGCGGAGCGATTCCTTGTTCTGGTAAGTTGCAGTTTACAAAGAGACATCGACTTGCTCTGGACTACTTATATACACATTTGGATATAATTCATAGATTATGCATTTTACGAGATCGACGCAGTTAATAACGAATGCTTCTTATTAACAGCAAATTCCTATTAATTAAATATCTTGATAGAGAAGAATGTAATGTTAAGTAAATTATAATACAATGTAATATAATATAATAAATGTGATGGTTAAGTTTAATTGTTTTGTTTCAGGTAAATTGATGTATGTATGTAGTTTAATTGCTATCTGTATACCGCGAAGCATACTGTGCCTAATTAAGGATCGGATAGCAGTGTGCGAAGTTGTCCCGAGATATTATTATTGTTATAAAACAGAGGTATTACAATAATATGGTAGAACGCCATACCTTTATGACTCACGTAGTGTCTATAACGATGAAGGCAATGTGCCTCACTTTGTGGAGACTTCAGCGGCGTATTAAGTGGCCTTTCCATAATCCAGGTCAGGTATTCTTGCATAAGAGCTCAGTACGGACGAATACAAAATTATGTTGCTAGGGAACGGTAAAAATCAACCAAAAATATAAAAATTCAAGCCAACAACACAGAGAGCAATGAGCACATAAATCACAACATATGGCGTAAACAAAGTAATTTTGTAATAGGTTCTTTGACTTTTTTAATAACAGTGTGTGTTGTATATAGCATAATGTAATTAAAAAACACATTTTAAACAAAATTATCTTTAAAATTAATGTAACCAAAAAGACAGAAATCTTTTCATTCCTTTCAAAACCTCGAGCGAACTTGCAAAATAAGTATAAGTAACAAAATGAGTTTTCAACAAAAGCAAAATTTGCTTCGCAGTCGCTTTTAAAACAAAACGAGAAAAACGAAAAGGTCACAGAATCTGCTTCGTTTGGGAACACGAATAGAGAAAAGGAGAAGAATTTAATTTTACATCTAAGAATAATTTACCATAAAATATTACCAAATACTAGTGTACCGGACCTCGATAACTAGCGACTAAAGTAATCACTCGTAGATAATGAGAGTGTTTACGGCTGTTGGAGCTGCAAACACTTCACTACAAATTGTAATTACAGCTGTTGTTGGTGGATGGGTGACCGCTGGTGGCATTCGGAACGTTTCCGTGCTTCTGCTGTCGTGACCGTGGCTGCCCCACTTCTGAGCGAACTGCACGATATGGGTAAAAGGAATGAAGACTTAGATGATTCATTTTTATCCGGACTGTCCCAGGTTACTCACTGCCTCCCGGTAATGTCACTTGTCCTTTTAAGCGGTGTTGTTGTTTAGTTGTTTCGGTTTATTTAAAAATCCTATGAATGTATTCACGAAAACGTATTGTTAAATACTGCACCTTTTACCTGTGGCTTACCAATTTAAATCACAATCGTTAAACATTAAATCTCACATAACGCGGCACGTAGCAGAAACATGTGGCTTGCCAATTCTACACACACTTAGTGTTACATTTATTTTTATTGTAGCTACAGGTGCAGCGAGCGAAACGATGTGGTTATACATTTAATTTAGTGTACGAAACAAAATGCAAATATTACGCTAAATAATGACCTATTTTGTTGCGCAGATGAAATTATTTGTTAAATAGCGTTTTATATAACTTTAACGGATTGGTAAATTTTTGGTACAATTGCTGACGTTCGGCCATAAATATAAGTGAAGAAACACTTTTAGTTTTCTTTCAATTAAAAAAACTTAAAATTTATTCAATTGAGTTCCTGCGAGCCATACACGGCCTGGGTTGAATTCATACGCAAACCATTAATTGTACCAGCTCACGGCGCGCGGGCCGGGCGGCGGCCAGGGCAGCGGGCGAGGGCGGCGGCCAGGGCAGCGGGCGAGGGCGGCGGGCGAGCGCGGATTAATTCAGGGTAAGATAAGACAAAGTGTCGAGAGCTGACATCCATTGCGCTGATTGTAGTGTTCATATAAGAATTTCACTGATAATCCAAATATTCGATAACACCTCATACAACCATACGCTAAGAATGTATTTTATTTTAAAAGTTTACTTAATACCTCAATCAACATATGATGCAAATCAGTTCGCCCACCTAATTTATGACTATAACTTGTGAAATTTTGTAATACCAGTATAGTTCATATCAGTAGAAGACAGGTTAATTAGTAGAACCAACATAAACGTTATGCCTTCGATGGAGAAAAATGGTCTAAATAATAATCATTGGGACCATTTTACACGTCGCTATCTGATTCTAAATTAGCCCATGGAATGCCTGTTTACGGTAACGGAACAGCTGATAAACATGCATATCATAAAATACAAATATAGCTAGTATTTTTATTACATTTATTCACTTTTTTTTCATTTATTACATTATTTCATGTCATAATCGCGAATGTTCACAAAATATCTTTAGCTTAATTTGATAACATGAAGTTCCGTACAGTGACATCTGATACAATTAACTATCAAAAATGAATTACTTTGAGGAGCACGTGGGCGGGAGCGAGCTTATATACGTTAACCATTAATTGCTAAAAACCAGTCCGGAGGCTTTGGCGCGGATTAATTCCGGGTGAGATGGCACGAAGAGAGGTACCGCGACACACTACCGATGATAGTTTACTAGTTACTTACTGGTATGTAACATAACGGTTTGTGTAAAATATTGTCGCTTAAACAAATCGTGATTGCGTCATTATAACTACGAGTACGTAACAAATATTGTCGTGACGTTCACTGCATAACGTACAGATGATCTGAACATTCAGTGCAATGGGTATAGAAACATAAATGTAAGGTTATTTATTTACTTAACTTTTGTGGTTTTACATATCTACAGGTCAAGACTCGGTTAAGATAAGAATTATTTTTGTTTGTTATCTGAGATTCGATAATTATTCTGGTTTAATCGCCAACTAAGACATACAGTAAACATTATAATAAGTTTAGGATATAAAAGAGCAGCGCAACACAATTCTATATATTTTTAAACATGTAGTAGAATTTTAGGATAAAAATCGTAGAACTAAACGGGAGCTAAATCATGTCATATATTATACCTATGTAACCATCATACGGCACCAACAGAACAATCTTGCTTTATCATATTTCTCGTTCGTCAATTTAACAAACTTAACCTCTGACAAAATTTAATTCTAGAATATTCCTGTTGATTGTATAATATTGTGATTATTTGTATATAGGTAAGAATAAGGACAGTCAAAATTTGACACGTTTTCCTTCCGGTCTCGGGGCTCTCCCGCTAGAGGAAAGCCCGTAGCATGCCCTACCACGCTGTTGGAGCAGATTTGTTTAAATTATATGTTACAGTTAGTTGATCGGTTTCCGTTACTGTGAACAGAATGGATTACATTTGATTATCTTACAACTGCCATCTGATACGTACGAGTATAGCTAACTATATGTACCGCGCGGGCCGTAGGACTATCGAGGAATCGGATCCTATTCCCGCCCCAACTGTACGAAACTGATAGGAACGTGTCGGAACCGTCGAGTGCGTGCCAACCAATATGAATGGATCTCTCGGGATGTCACGACTTCTCGGATGTCTTTTTTAAACTCTATTACGTGAAGCGTTCCTTTTTCGTCTCATATCGGTTTTATACGTTTCGTTGATTTCTGATAAACTTCTGTTTACATAGTCATTGTGTCTAGGAAAATATCTTGATTAATTATAAGTCGAGAAATTTAGTACAAAAGCATTGATTAATGATAGCTTATTGTCTGGAAGTATGTCCAATCGTCTTCAGAGGCATGATCAGATTTTAAATTGATTATAGCAACTTTTTCGTACCGCCGATTTGAATACTTATATAAATTCTATCAACCCTTGTGTCAAGATCGAAGAGCGATAAAATTTTACAGTATTAAACCCACTATACCAATATTCTATGACATAAATCTTTCACCTTTCTTCTTCTACACCCCAGTTATGTGTACCGCCTTTCTCAAAAGCGCGCCACTCGTAGCGGTCTAGTGTTATCCTTTTCCATGTATTCGCCATTGAAAACAATATATTATATATTGTAAACAATACATTAGCACTCACAAATATGAAACTCGATAAGTACACGAAGTGAATCGATCCAAATGGCCCGTCAGACGATCTTCCAAGCAATTAGGCCTCCACAGCTTTGTATACAATTTGTATGGAACCGTCAAGAGCAATCTGTAGCACTCAATGGAGGAAGGTGATGATGCAGAAAACTGATGAACGTTTCATACGTTTTCAATTACATTCACGAATCGCGTTAAAATATTGTACTGTTTCTACGTATGTACATATTTCAGAATCTATCACAAGTTAGTAGCTTTTTTGATGAATATTACTTTTTTTGCAACTTTTGCATTATTGTGATTTTTTATTGCCTGGTAGTTTAAATTAACTTTTTTTATAGCATTTTATATGAATCGTATATATGATGACTTCTTTTGTCCATAAAAAAATCCAATCCATAATCTCCCAATATTTATTTTCATATATATTTAGCCCAGCCTAGAACGGTCTAAAGTTACATTTATATTATAAATGTTCATTTTGATAAGTAACGTTAATTGGTTCCGTATTCATGTTCATACATACATTCGGTCCATTCATTTTTACGACATCAATCAGCCTTTTTGAATTCCAAATCAATATAAGAACAGCGCGTCCCTCTGAAATAAGTACTGCTATGTAATTTTGCGCTATGTTGAACTCTTTACAACGAACATACCCGGCGTAATAACATCATTATCAAAATAAAATTGGCAGCAATAATTTACGTTCGTCTTTTTCATCTTTTTAACCATAATAATATATTGAGACCACTTAACACACGCGTATCTGAATCCAAATTAGGCAGAGAACGTGTTATGGTGACTAGACAACTGATAAAGTACACAATAATACACAGATTATGTACAGTTCTAAATACATAAAACATACATACAACACCAGTAATTTGTAAAACATATACATACATATGTAATATTTTAAATAAATAATCATGTTTTTTGCCTTTTCTTAACATCTCATGGTGTTACGTAGCATTATCGTATATACTAAAATAACATGCTTATAAATTACTTTCCTTATGCATTTTCCTACATAAAAGACTGCAATCTTTACAACATATCTCTTGAACAAATATCCTCAAACTATGCGGAGAAATTGATCGTTATTTTCGGATTGCCTTTTCCTACGACGCAGCATATCGTATGTTTATATTTGTATCTCAATATTACGTGCTATAGTTTTTCCTTACGTTGGTGTTTTCCTGATTTGATTGATTTATTTGCAGAGCGATATAACTGAAGTATTTCTTCCTATACCAGGGTCGAATGAAGCAGTGATAATTAGTTTGCGTTAAGCTTTCCCTTTCCCAGTCAAAACACACAATTGACTGTTGCCGCACATTGTATTTATGGAAGAAAATTTAAAAAAATAAATTTGAAATCACAATTTAAAATTCCTGTTTTTAAATTTTGATTTATAGTTTATGGTTTTTGGTTTATGCATAACTGCAATTAAAGATGAATTTAGTGTACTAAAAAACACAGTTGCTAATCAAAACAAGCATAAGCAAGAACTAAAAATAATATTTATAGCGATTTCATAAAAACCGAGGCCATGTAAAAATAAAGTAGGAGAAACATCTAATTGTCTTCTAAAATTGCGTTAAATGCAAATGTGTACTGGAATAACCATTTTAAACAAATAGCTACTGCATTACTCTTTTGATATCACTAGACATTGCGTCTCTAGAGACTGCTAAAACTTCTACTATAAGTCAACGTCGGATAAAACTTGTCATTTACGAGACACCTACAATACACACCTAAATCAACTATTTCGATTTATATAATGTAAAGTTTGTGCATTTCTAAGGAGGAAACATTAAACATTGAACAAATTAATTTTTAAATAGCGATTTTTATTTTTTATACTTATTACCATAGATACATTACCATAGATACATTTTATATTGACAATTTCTTTTAAATAATAACCCCTAATTTGTACTGTAATATCACGAACGATATAATTATATACCTAACTATTGTATACACATATTCATCTTAATAGATTTAATAAGCATACATTTTCAAAGAACGTAGGTATATACATACAATATATTTAAAACATTTAAGCCTTAACTAATTCAGTTTGACTAAACATCTACGAAATTGTACAATATTGATAAATAACATTAGTACCGGACATTTTCACTGTAGCCTATACGGTTCACGAATTCAACAAATCATGTTCCACCATTGATGGGATGATCAAACATTTTTCTGATTGAACAATCAAAGCGCCTTCTGATTGGCCAATCAAACCAATCATTAATAGATCAGTTGTCACCTCCGTGACTTGTACAAATTAAAAACATCAATATTTGGGCGATGTTATATGTAGGTACGATAACTTTTGTTTCCACTTAAAAATATTTTACTAACGCACTAAGCCTTCATAAGCTAACATACCTTTCATTTTTGTTTGGAACAAAGTTATTTAGGGTAAAATATACTTGAATTTCTGTATAGAATCCTCCTAATAAATGTTCTCTAATTTAAAATATTTTTATTCTACTAAATACATATAGAAGCAAGAGGAGAAAGACACGAGCTAAATATGGAAAATTGTAACACCTCATACATCTATTACCCTTGAAGACCGTCATATCATGTCACG
>DWDX01000645.1:0-24172 GCA_018245675.1 Agara michaeli | reverse complement strand
ACAAATGTACTCGTCACAATTTTCAGTCCCATTCGGGTACTTTCTCTAACCGCTAGACTAACATTAGATCAATTGTTCGCGTACGTGCAGGTCCAATCGACTGGTTCCTGTCGCTCCCGATGTGGAAGCTGCCCGCGCGCCTCTCCTACGCCATGTACCTGCTGCACCTGCCCATCATCATCCTGGCCAACGGGACCTGGATGAAGACGTTCTATTTCACCGACGGCGAATCGGTCTGTACTCGATGTCTGCACGTGTTGCCTGCATTCTGATTATGTTCATTTACAAAATCAGCCTCTGACTTGTATACCCAGCTTGTACGAGACATTATCTATCAATGATATGGGAAATATATATGACATGGGACAATTCCACACACGGCTATCCGATTTCAAATTGAGCAATTACATGCCGGTTTTCTGGTAACCGGATAGCTAATACGTACATGGATAGTTTTATTACAAGCAGATAGAACAAACACATGCGCTCACCGCACAAAGATCTGCACCGCGTGGGAATCGAAATCACGACCTCCGATTTCGCAGTCGAGGTCTCTAACTCCTAGACCGAACGCGTCAATCATAATGATCGCGTCACAAGCATAGCGAAGAAAGCTCTCTCTTCTGCAGAGACTATATAATATATTTTGTTGTAGGAAATAATGTTACTGTGCGTTCCAGATGTACCGGTTCATGGCGACCATCGGCTTCTCGTTCGTGGCGTCGTTTATCCTGTGTATCGCCGTCGACGCTCCGTTCTCGACGCTGCAAAAATTGCTTATGGGAGGAGGTACGATCTTGTATAAGCTGTCATTCTCCTTATTTATAGACTGTCAACGGCGGTCTCTTACGGGCGAAATGCTGACTCGCCCGGTCGGCCGTCGCTTACTAGCGAATGAATTTTTTGTTTATTTATTACGCTACGACTTTTGTATTATATTTACATTTGTGGTGAAGCTTTTACTTCTTAATTTGGTAGCTTGTATTTTTTGGTTTTGTAGTAATCGAAATATCCTTTCGAATATGTTTGGAACGGAAGACTCTCCTCGTACCCATGGTTGTGTATTTATTGACGCCGAGACTCGTGACAAGGGATGTTTATTCGCGTCACGATAATAGCTATCGTCTTATAAATATCAGTCTCCCACCACACTGATAGCACGGACTATTTCTAATGAAACAGATAACGCAACGTGCACTAAATGTGAAAACTATGCGTAGGACAAATTATTATTGTGTATTGTACAACTGCCTGCATTTATTTTTTCAGGCAGAAAACCCGCAAGGAAACAGCGAGTGGAAATTCAGACGAACGGCGTAAAAAACGACGATAGCATCAAGACGTCTCTATGACTGAATTAATTGTAGGAAAGTAGGAAATATTGACATAAACGTAAATTATATTGTAACAATGCAACGTATACATAACTATCTTTAGTTGCTCTACTTGTAAGACTGAATAGATTGTAGAAAAATAAGGTATTTCAAAACATTAACACGTCAGTTGCTAGCGATCTGTAAAGTTACCCGACACTTTAGCAGAAACTTCTCCGAGCTTCGGAGGGCATCTTAAGCGGTCGGTCCACTTAAATATCCTCGAAGCCCTTACAGGTTTAACCACATCTCCGCCGATCTATACTGAAGAAGCAAGTGTAGAGCCTTCCGTACTTGCGGGAGGGACCCGTGTTCAGCAGTGGGACATAAAAGTGTTGCAGCCACATCGAGGTGTGTTTTAAGAATCTGTCTACCCTTATTGAACATAGGCGTGACGTTATACATGCTCCAAACATAATATTCAAAGGACACATCTAAAATTTTTTTTATGGCGATTTGAAAACATTTCAACAGTAAAATTATTCGCTTTTTATTCGAAGAGACAGTTACCGGTAGCCGCAATGTATTAGCCTCGAAATATTAACAGTATTTTAACAATTATTATAATCTATTATTAAAATATGTAACATAAACATTATTTTTATTAATCCCTAATATTACCTACCTTAATTTGCAGAATCACTATTAACTTCTAAAAGTCCCATGTATAAGATTGCAATAATGTAACACGAAAGTACCTTTAACCCATTGGGACACACACAGATAAAGAATCTTCTCAACAAATATAATTTAATTTCATTGTTCAAATACCCACATTAAAATGCACTTCATTTGATCAATTATTTATTGTTATGTACCTTGGGACAGTTTAAACCTCTTGGTGTCGTGTCGTGCAGCCAGTCCGGGCTGCCGCTCGCCTCGTCCAGTTTATTCCCACCGCCCTGTGCAGAATGTCGCGCCGCCAATGTACCACCCTCCAATTGGCAATCGGATTGTGCCTCCATTTATTATTGTCTAATATATGCCAACACCTAGCGTTACGACAGTCGTATTTTAATGGCCTGAACGTCTTTCTTCTTTTTTCTAGATTTCAACCAGTGTTATGAAAGTATATAACGCTGTAATAAATCATAAATCTAAAACAAAGTAAAGTTAAGACACGAAGAAATATTAACTAACGTTTATTTACATCGTACTTAGTGATGGTGCAGTCGACGGTAAACAAGATAAATACTAGGTAGTTCTCATGATCGAGATACAAAAATATTGTCTAGGTACTAGCTTTTGCCCGCAACTACGTTCCGCCCTCGCCTCCGCATTTCCGTTTGGAGGCAGAGCTTCGTAAAATGTGTGTTTAGTTCACCTCGACGTATCACTACATATATTATTAAACATATATTATTAAACATATGTTATTATACATATAAACCTTCCTCTTGAATCAGTCTATCTATTAAAAAAAAACGCATCAAAATCCGTTGCATAGTTTTAAAGATCTAAGCATACATAGGGACAGACAGCGGAAAGCGACTTTGTTTTATACTATGTAGTGAAGTAGATGACTTTCTATATTAGTATCCAATCATATATTTCAGTCAATTGTACTTTTATTATTATATATGCATTGGTGTAACAGGTAACGATACTAACGTAACAGTCATTGATTAACTTTAAATAATCTGTTTCGTTTGGGTTTCCATTCTCGATAGGCGCTGCTAATCACAAAGTAAGTTAAGGAGCTAGAGCTCTGTTAGTGAGAATTCAGTTAATAATAAGTGTTAATAACAATTAGTTGGTGATTACTCATTACTGACAGGACTGCAGGAATGGAACTGTTAGTAACATTACTCAAATTAGCACTTGTTATAAGTGCGGTTTGTGTTCATTAGTATCTGCCCTAACAGACGACATCCACATCCTTCAAATTGAAACATAAATTGTTGTAATAACAACTGTTTCATGACGGAAAAATAAATATTTTGGATATATTTGTATTGTATCAAATTGTATAAGAAAATAGAAACATTCGTGATCTCCTTGATGGAGTGAGACTAACGGAAAGACAAAGAAGAAATATGGGCAGCCAGGTCCGAACAAAAGACGAATTTTGCAGACTTAAACTTTCCTTTTTAAAAAGCAAATGAGTTCGACAAATAACCAGGACTTGTGTCGGTTGTAAGAGTGCTCTCAAGGGAAATTTAGAATTGATAATTTTTTGTACTATTTTGTTATGTTCAGCGGCGTTCGATATACTTTGCTGAGAATGGTGCAAAAAATTGCACGTGTGTATGTCTTTTTAATGGCAGTCTTTTATTTATTTAAAATGTACTCGTATAGTTTTTCTGTAGTTCACTTCGTGTACATGGCGACATTTATGTACCTTTTTTCATTTAGTTAAATAGAAAAATTGTAAAGTTACAGTATTTCTGATAAAAACTTGCTCAACATACAGTCATACAATTTCACTAGTTTTATGATAAGTTGCAATCCTATAATTAAAACTGTGAGATAATTCTAAATATACAGTAAACAAATCACAATATTTGCCCCAACGTTTGCTTGGGGATGAAAGTTATCGCTTGTTACGTCTTTCTCGAACTATGTCAATAGCGAGTTATTATTTTGCTTCGTAAATTGAGCCGTGCTGTTTAAATGTTAAAGTGTATTTTCGTTAAATTTATTAGCATATACTATTATATATTTATTCACATGGAAAAGTTAGTTTTTTTACGTAGCGACGCGTGGTTTTCTTCCATTCAGTCCGGGGTAGCGATGGTGTAAAGTGAAACTAAATACTCCAATAGAAAAATGGTTACCGAAAAAACTTCTAATAAAAACTACTTCGATGTTAAGATTGCAGAAGGGCTTTCGGAAAAAAGTAAGTATACTTGTTTTTTACTGATGGGATTGATGTTTTTAAGATAACAAAAAAAATGTAATTTTGCAATTAAAATGTCCGCTAACGACCTAATGACCTCCAAATTGAAACGACAGCGGGCAGCTCTCGGTCGGGTGATTGCTGGTGGAACATTGTCATCAGCGTCTCCGAGCTTCGGAGGGTACGTGAAGCCTTCGGTCCCGGTTGTAATAGTCAGCTAACAATCGTTAAACCTCGCGACCCCAAATGCGGCTCAAAATCATTCAATAGACTGCTCGGTCACCAATTCTCTGTGGCTATGCGAAATTTTATACGGTTTTTTTCTCTATTTTTTACATAATCAGCTCATAAATATCCTAATCAATAAAAACCTTTTTACATTTACAGTATTAACAGAAGCTATGTTTAAAAATGTTTTCAGATTATGGCTATGGAGTTCGTCACATACAAATGATATGCATGTGTTTGACCATGATCGCTTTATTCATCGCCCGGGGCAGCATGGCGGTGGCCGTGCTCGCCATGACCGACTTCGGGCGACGCAACGACTCCACTGTTACGGTCAGCAGGTTTAAATTTACGCATATCTAGCACTAACTAGCCCGAAGTTCAGATTTCGCCTACCTTATCAAAAACCTACAGTTCGAGTGCTGGCACACATCTTTGAATTGATCCTGTTTGTATAATGGAATATCACTGGCATTACAGTAAAGGAAACCATTCAGCACCATTTGATGATAGTTTCAGGTATGTGAAGTGTACCTGATCTTGAGGTCATTATGAGTTTACGACTTTGTAGTCGGACAGGATACTGGCATATGAATCACGTGAACGATAAAACGATCTTGGCGAAGACAATGAAAATATGTAACATTCGTCGTCATGTGACTTTTATTATATTAGCAGTTTTATCCTCTGAAGCACCTTCTCTTTATTATTTCTTTGTTTACCCTACTTTTTCACTTATTTGAATAGAAGGATACGTAATGATAGATATCTTGAGGTTTACTGTACCGTTTTCCACTTTATTTTGACGGACAAATGGTTTTACAGATATATGAATGGGATAAAAAGACTCAAGGTCTGATCCTGTCCTCCTTCTTCTGGGGCTACATGTTAATGCAGATTCCTGCTGGACTGTTGTCCAAAAGATTCGGTGGAAAACCCGTGCTGCTGATGGCATTAATCGCTAACGGTCTTATTTGCGCGCTTCTGCCGACTTTGGCTCAATTGGTAAGCGGAAAAGTCTTTAATATTGTGATTTTTTTTGGTAATGCACATGAAATGGTTATTTCTGTAGTGGCCTGTGGCCTTTAACAATATCACAGCAAGTGCATGGAATTTCGGTTTTTCAGGATCACTACATTCAAATTCAATATACTTATATCTCTGAAACAGATGTTTTTTTGAACTGTACTAAACTTTAGTCATACCGATTTATTGTATTGGCATAAATTACAGATATAATTAATGACTCGTATAAAAATACCATAATACTAAGCAAGCATTCCATTATTTATGATATTTAAGAGTTTCGAATTGTTTTGTTTGCTTTCTTGAAATTTCCAATATATTGACATTACAGGGAGGTTGGCAGATAGTCTGTGTGTGCCGGGTGTTGATGGGCCTCACCCAGGCCTGCCTCTTCCCTGCCAGCCATACGCTGCTCGGCCGATGGTTGCCCGACCACGAAAGGACGTCTTACTCAGGGGTCGTTTACGGCGGTAATGTTTTGAATTTCATAGTCACTCGTTGTTATAAACATATTTATCTTATCAGCAGACGATTCCACTTAATATATGTGTATGTAATTTGTATGTGTAATGTGTATGTAATGTAATGTACCCAATAATAAAAAAAGACACCTATTTAAACCAATTTGTTCGTTGCAGGTTCTCAAATAGGGATAATAATTGCGATGCCAGTGTCGGGTCTACTTTCTGAAACTGCGTTGGGCTGGAAGGTGATCTTCTACACGATATCTGGTGTAATGTTCGTCACTGCCTCCATTTGGTACTTCTTCTCGGCCAGCTCACCCCGGGAACACAAGCTTATGACGACGGGGGAAAGAGACTACATAGAAAGTGGATTAAACACTGCTGTAGGAAGGGTAAGAATCCTACATACTGTATACGTAAAGGTTGCATAGAGGGTTATTAGTGTCGTAGCTTCTCCGTCCGTCCGTAGCGTCTTTTTTGGGATATTCCTGAGTTTCATGAATTACTTTTAATATTCACAGATCCCCAGTACGCCCTGGAGAGCAATATTTCGTACCAAATCCCTTTGGGCAATCATGGTGGCTCACGTGGGCTCTTCCGCCGGCTACGTGCTTTTCTTCGTCGATATGCCAACCTACCTCGAGAGAGGAATGCAGATTTCTTTAAAGAGTGTAAGATTTTTTTTGGTTTAAAACATTCCGTTAGCTATTGGCTCATACAATGTCGATAGTAGTTACACTTCTTTAATAAGACATTGATATTAAAAATACTTCCTAAATAGAATATTTGTTCGTTTTCAATTTAATAGTTGATAATTGCAGCTCATTCGAGTAACGCAGCCTGTGTATTTGCTAATGAATAATATAAACACAATATCACTAAACAAAACTTACATAAAAAGTTGAATTCAACACTGCAGTACATGAAAGACAATTTTTAGCTCCAGCGTCGTTCACGTGGATGCGATAGTTTCAAAGAATGTCAAATCCCCTAACGACGTACAAGTGCACCGGCTCGCCGAGTTGTTTTAAAAACATAGTTCAAATTGTAGCGTCTATCCGAACAGTATTTCCCTTGGTAGCCGTCTTTGTTGTTCTTTGATATCTATCATGTCTGGGAATAAAACGAAAATAACATTCTTACAATACAAAATTTAAGATACGAATACATTTTGTATAAATGGAGAAACATCGTAAGGTAGAACTGTGGTTAAGTGTGAGACCCGATGGATCCCTAGTGGCCTCGGCGCGCTTGCAGGTTACAAAGGATCTGTGAAGTTAAGCAACACTGTTGGCGATTGGCCGTTAGATGGATCACCGTTAGTCGCGAATTCTCAGGAGCGTTTACATACTTCGGAAGGCATATTAAGCGGTCGCTTTACGTTGTTACATATCAATCTTCCAACCTCGGCAGAGGCCCTTGAGATCCATGTTTATAGACCAGCGGCATCGAGTAGCATGCTCCAGCCATCCTCATTATTGTTGTAGACCTCTTTGTAATAGTAGTGGGACATAAAAACGGTTGCAAAGATGTACTTAGTCGTCTTTAATACACTCAACTGAACCTTAATGACCGGTTATACCTTAGTTATCTTTAAAAGCCAATTTCTGTTCCCAGAGTGCTTCGCTATCGGCGTTGCCGTACGTCGGTATGTGGGTAGGCAACATCGCTTCCGCGGCTGTCTCCGAAAAGATTTATAATAAAGGCCTACTATCCACCTTTGCTTGCAGGAAACTATTTAATTCTATATGTGAGTAATAATTTTTATAACCAATATTATGATTAAATGAAACGGTAGCCAGGTAGGTAGGTAGGCGATTCAGATAGCAGCTTGGAATATAGGGTTCAAATTTGCGCAACTCTTATTAGAAAGTCACGTGAGATTTTAATATTGAATGTCACTTAAAAACTTTAAATTTGAAAGTTTTCCATATTGCTTGGGAGATAGTCTGATAGCTCATCAAACTGGGCCGACTACCTATGTTCCTTAGTGGAATTATATAAAAAACATCATTTTAAAAGTCGACGAAGATAATAATATTACGAAAAGAAACGACAAATGGCAGCTGAATAAAATGAGAAAGACCAATACACTTTGTCGCAGCATTACTGCCGTTAGCAAAGTTATAGGAAGTTTGTTCGTTTGAGTTGGAACATTCTAATTTACAAATGCTCCGTCAAAATTACAAGGGCTGTGTGCATTTCAGGTGTTGTTTATCTTTACAATGTACCGCTTGGACAATGAATTTGTTTTCATTTAAACGGAACATTTTCTGTTGGAATAATTATTTGTTTTTATGTATTTAGTGGTAGAAAATATGTAAATTACATTATGAATATAACATTTCGGACTTAACATTACTCTCCGGTGTGATGTTTGAGTAGGAATGGTGTTCGCTGAGTGAGACCATTCGGTCTGCAGAGCTGGGGACGCGGGTTTGACTCACAGAGTGCTCAGATATTTATGTGACGACCACGAGTACCTATATTTTGAAGTTTATTTCCCTTTCAGTTTTCTAATTACTCACACATGTATGGTTACTTTGTACTAACAACAAATATTTACTCATTGCTGTGAACCATTAATGCAAAAACGTATTTATATGTCCGTTACTATTCGGAAACAATTTAATTGAAAGGCGCAATGGAAGCTTAGTTGCAATATTAGTCGCTAACTGAGTTACGAGGTAGTTGGCTCGTTGGAGTTACGAGCTTCATTTAGTAATGCTTCACTAGTTGCATTCTGTTTTGTACAACTTCTGCCATTTATTTGCCTCACATGTACTATTTGTATTGGTATAGATATTTTTTTATTTATTTATTTATTTATTTATTGCATATATCACACAATTACACTTTACAGGCAGTAATAACATGTGATGCCCTGTTAGGGCGTAGCAACATAGTTGTTACACTTAAATTAACACTGATTATAAATTTCTTAAATGTAACATATTTCTTTATTTTACCTTCTTTACAATTCAAAATATATGTACGTGTCAATAAAATTTGTCATTGAGATTTTAGGTAATAATAATATTTAATTGATTAAGGTAGCCAGTGCAGGATATAAAAATTAACTCGGGTATTATTGTACATACAGTTTTTCATTTCATTTTTTATTATTGTGCGTCCTTATCGTTCATAAAATCTTTAAGAGAATAGTATGGGTTTTGTAACAGAAACATTTTTAATTTTCCCTTGAATATTTTGTCAGATTCTAGCCCTTTTAACTCTTTTGGTATTTTGTTATATATTTGGATACATTTATAGAAAGGACTTTATAAAAGCCTTTGGCTGAATATCAATATAATATGACTGATCAAAAAAAATAAAAAGACGTATTACCTTGTTTCCTATATCTAAAGCTTGCCTAACATTCTCACTCATGCCGTGGTGTTCCAAGGCAAGGAAAAGTGTATTGAGAATTATGCAGGTTGTTATGAACAACTCAAACAGCGGGTCCTTTACGATTCCATACAGACAGTTCTGAAACTGTAGCCACCCTTCATAGTCTATGCAGCACGAAACGCAGCACTCGCAGTTCCTGTCCACGAGCTCGTCTGTGAGCAATTGTAAATATTAGTAGTGATCGGGGCTAATCGTAAACACAAGCAACAATTAACACAGAAAGAGAAAAGGGACAATAGAAAAGGAGTAATCAAGAGTAGCGAAAGCGTAAAAAGCATAGATTATTTCAATGCAAAGCTTCGGTCTGTAATTTTACCTAAGCTAAAGTGACATTAACATATTATAAGAATCGAAAATTCTTCATGCAATTGAAAGCGGAAAATTAGGACTAAGTAAGTAATAATAACGCAGAAAAATGCACGGTAAAAGA
Source organism: Agara michaeli (assembly GCA_018245675.1). Taxonomy (NCBI): domain Eukaryota; kingdom Metazoa; phylum Arthropoda; class Insecta; order Lepidoptera; family Hesperiidae; genus Agara; species Agara michaeli. The sequence goes on along the minus strand of DWDX01000645.1, from coordinate 14,401 downwards.
TAATTTAGGATTGCCAATATTTAATTTAAATGGAAAACACTGACCAAATTGGAATACTTAATTTTGTTGATCCCAAATTGAATCGCATAAAAGTTGCAAAATGTTATTAACCTTTATATAAACATGAATTATAGTACAACCGAAGGTTCCTGAAAATTATACTTGAATGCGATTCCTTAGACGATCAGTCGACACCAAATCAACCAATCGCGAAATCACCCTGCAGTCTTCCCGTGAGGAACAGGGGTGGACTGGGGGGCAAAAGCGTTGGCGTCTGTGTTTTACTAACCTGTGAAGTAAGTGCAATTTTGCTCGTAATTGCCCATATGAGTTTTGTGCGTGGCTGCCAATAAACTGAGCTCATTAATTTTCGTCGTCTCCGCTTGGGGGAGGTCGGGCGCGCGCTTGTATGGCCAGTCCGCCCCTGACGATATTAATGAGGGTAGAAGCGAAATTGCAACTGTGTCGTACAAGAGTGCCCAATGAGGCTTCACCCCATTGTGACGTGAAGCTAATGGTGAACTTTATCAGCCACTAGACAACCATTTATCGTTAGTATACCATCAGCGTAAGTATAAACTTACGTTCATAAATATAACGATATCAAAATTCTAACTCTTAGAGTAAACAAGTGACATCAAGAATATTTCATAAAATGTATCATTATTTAGTTGTTACAACCATATCCATAAGGTGCTGCATACGTCTTATGTCTATTTTTATAAAATATTCTTATTGTTATTGAACATGTAGTTTTAAACGGTAGACAAATGGCTGTTTCATTGACACTGGCTGGTTACATTTTATACATAATTGATCTACATCTTTTTAGCTTTTAATTAGGATTCTGTGCAACTTATCACTAGTCTATAACTAATCAGATCTTTAAGCCATCAAACACCGTTTAGTTCAAGCACTTAATTAAGTTGAATATCAAACGGCTCATTATAAGTAAATGTATTAAAGTTAGGAAAAAAAATCTTACATAATGCTTCAGAAATCCAAAGAAAATATCATCTGTTTGTAGATGCAAGATGAAAAAGAGTGACTAATTAGGTTCAAGGTCAAAAATAGTCAAGAAGTAATGAAGTAATATCTGCTACATGGATCATAGTATTAGATAATAAATACATATGTACTTGCATAGTCTGTACACTATTTTTAATGATAATAGAATTGCAAAGGACGCAAGCATTGAAGGTCAGTAAGAAATACCTAAAGGGAATGTCGTATGTGTTTGTAAAAGTATAGAAAAGTGTATTCATGCACGCCATTTGCCGCATATCAATCAATAATATCTTACATTCATTATACATTCTAAACTACTCGATGGAGGAAGACAAAGATCGATTTGAAACTGTCGATTGGAAAGCTCTGGATAATCTCAAATACTTTAGTGTTTGCAAAGCGTTCATTATGAAATAATGGCTGCGTCGTATCGTGTTAGATTCTTGTGCCTTTCTGTGTCGAAGCCGTGCCAATCTTAGAAGACTTTGTTTCATGTAACGCAAACAAACTCGAGATAATTATACTTAACTTAAAAGTTTCGTTGATTGCATTACACATTGGTATACTTTTTAAGAATAGAGCGCTAAGTAGTTAAGGTTTTGGTTTACCTAGCACCACGATCTGGTTAAGGTAGTCTGGATTAAGTGGATATCTTTCTTGAACACTGCACTTCTCACCGTTTTTTGCTTTCTCTGGTTGTTTCTCCATTTTTGAACCATTATTTTGTTTTGGCTCTCGTTTTTTCTTTTCCTGCAAAATTATTGTTTGTTTAATTTTCATGATTGTCTTGATGTTGCTAATGACTCTCCTCATTCAATTGTTCTTACGGGCTTAGTCTGAGGTACAGTAATAGGTGGTGGGTGCGGCTGCGGAGGCGCCGGTGGCATGAGGTGCGTTCGTCGTGGGTGCGTCGGAGCCTGGTCGTCGGACGTATGCTCCCCATCGTCGTGATCGTCGACGACCCCTGAATCGTCCAACGATGATTCTCTGTTGTTGCTATGGTCGCTTAGCTGCCGACCGGCAACGCTTAGTGCACCTCGGCCTGGAATAATGTGCGATCGAATATTATACATATAAACGTGTATTGTTATATTAGAATCTATCCATTCTTTATGCTTATGTCTTTCTTCACCTAAAGCATTGTCAGGATGCAGCGTGTGAGGAGGTGGTGGCGGCGGAGGCGCTGGCGGCGGCGGCGGTGATCCACTGGGGGTCATCGACCTCGATCGCGAACGAGATCTCGACCTGCAACAAACATTAGTTTTTTTTATAGTTCAATCCTGTAAGCAGACAGACAGGCCACTCGATGATAAGTGCCATCTCTCTCGCTTCTGGACTTGCAACATCTGAGGAGTCGCCAATCCTTTGCCGGCTTCGAATGAGAGATTAGTAGTTATGTTATGTAATATTAAGCAAAACATTTTTTTAAATAATAAGATCCTAACTGATTTCGGTTACGACGGGTAAGCTTCAATTTGTTAGCTACAATGACTAGCTCCCATGTGTCTCATGTACCCAATCTTGTGTATAAACTTACGTACACAAAGCGCGATAGCTAATGGTGTACGGTGCTTTAGCTTTTACCTGGTCTCGTTTGAGGTCAAGTATGCGCCTTCTATCAATTTCAAATCATTATTTATAACGATCCCATAAACCATATACGAGTATCAAGGGTTGCTGGAGTTCTCTATACACATATAATATCGATTCTTTATTTAAATACGACGGTTTCAAACTGAATGTGATCCATTGCTTAAAGTAAAAATCTTGTCGGATAGATAAAGAAGCCATCAACGGATAACATTTTACCAAAAAGCAATCTCGTTGAAGTAATGCGGGCGATGTAAACAAATATGGCGCTTTACGAACACACACACGATTGGAACGTATTTGTAAGGATGAATTGATTATTCCTACCCCCTGCCAATATTACAAATGTGAATGTAAGTTGGTTTTTTACATGTTCACACGAAAACTACTTAACCGATCATCGTGAAAATTTGTACACATATCCTTGGAGGACATAAAATTTAATAAAGAATTTTTTTTTTTACAAATGACAAAACAGTTATTTGTCAAAAATCTCAAAATCTAGCTTCTTCAACGCCATCTAGCATTCCAGTAGTGAAGTTCCAACCCTGACTACAGTAACACCGTTACACTGTATCAGCGACGGTCACGTCAATATCCAATCCAAGACGTGGAAGAAGTCGCGTGCATAGCTAGTCACTACATAGTATAAAACAAAGTCACGTTCCGCTGTCTGCCCCTATGTATGCTTAGATCTTTAAAACTACGCGACGGATTTTGATGCGGTCTTTTTAAATAGATAGAGTAATTCAAGAGTGATTATATGTATAATAATATATCAAGTGATACGTCGAGGTGAACTAAACACACATCATACCAAATTCTACCTCCAAAGGGAATTGCGGGTGCGGGGGCGGGACGAAGTCGCGGGCACAGCTAATATCGAAAAGCGTGGGCGCCCGATCTTACATGAAACCTACCCTCTTTTCCTCTTTATTTGCGATCGTTTGTTCTTTTCGCGCTCGATGGTTCCCGGCTCCATTTCACCCTACGCGTGGCCTGAATATGTTATCGCGAGATTTGCTTACTTGTCTACAAGCAAATGGGTAAAGGTAGCCGTTGAATGATTTTCGCGTTTCGCAAACGATAATACCCGCCTTGGTAACAGAAATGTAAGTATATTTTCATGGCCACCCATTCCAATCCTACTTCTATTCAACTACAGACCGATTGTGTTACGATACAAATGAAAATATTATTTTACTTATAAATAATTGTTTTTTTTTATGTTCAAAAATAAACAGTTTTTAGATATCGTCTGACTATATTGATAAAACGGGATAATCTTTATTGATATTAAATTTATAGTTGATATCGCAAGTCGTATACAGTTGCGAAGTAGACCAATGGTTATGGAACACTCGTACAATACGAAGATACGATGTTATTAAAGCTAAAGATAACCATAAAGAAAGATAGGCGAGAGGAATCTTAATGTGTTAGCGAGATTGAGTGACCTCTGTTTACACTTTTTTGAAAGAATCATATGAACAAGGATATTTATAAATATAATAAGATTTGCAAATCTCTAATAAAAAATAATAAAAATAATTAGTAATGAGGACATGGTTTTTGATGGATGAGAAGTATGATAAATAATCACGAAGATGTTAAAGGTGATTTTCTTGATGATAAAAGATAATTTATTTATACGGGTATAGTAAATTTTAAAAGTTGATCTTTATTAAATTACGAGTTTTTTGTTTCACTTCTTGACAGAATAGAAACCTTGCAGAATTATAGGGACTATCGATTAGACTAAATACGAAAAGAACATTTTATAGCACAGAATATTTAAGTGAATTTCGGACATTGATAACCCTATCAACACTGTATATACTACATTCACGTTTCACAATGAATGTTATCTTTTAATCAAAATTTCGAGTTCTCTCTTGGGAGCTTGCGACTGTCATATAATTTGATAACCAATCTAGGTACATTTTCATTGTACACGTTCACCCAAGCGAAACTCGCGATGATCCACTTGATATACATAAGGGTGAAAGCATACTAACATTTTTTTATGTTAGGAGAGGAGCGAGTGAAGGGCAGCAGTCACGAGTGGCCGCTTTCACCTATGGGCATCCCCAGCCGAACTTTAAAAGGGCTGTAGGGATAAGACTGCTAGTGTGAATTCAATCCAGCAGTGGACTAATAAAATGGTGGTTTTTTTTTTGTGTACATATTTACTTTTTAATATAGAATGTGCTTGTTCTGTCACTTTGGGCATACGAAATATACTTCAGGAAAAGCCGCTCTATGTGGTAACGCCTAACTAGGAGTCGGTGTTGAAATTACTCGTTTGCAAACACTATTATCATGCAAATTCACTACGTGTTGACAACGGGTTCGGCCTGAATTAGGTCAGACCGGTGACTGTGGGTCCTTCACAGCCATAACAATCTGAGGGCCTGATAGTGTCACGCGATACTCACAAATTATGGCAGTTCTGTCATTAACAGTGTAGGCTTTTGGCCGTCTGTAAATATTCGTTCACTGTAATGATCGCTAAATTTGATGCAATGCGGTTGGTCTGGGGTTCAACGTCCACTAAATCTCTATCTCTATTAGTAGAGTTATCAGTGGCAAACGTGCATCAATTGGATTAAGAACTTTCATCCCCTATTTTATCCCCTTGGGGGTAGAAATGATTAAAATCTTTTCTTAGTGGATGCCTACGTCATAACATCTATCTGCATGCCAAATTTCAGCCCGATCCGTCCAGTAGTTTCGGCTGTGCGTTGATAGATCACTATGTCAGTCAGTCAGTCACCATTGAGTTATATATATTTAGATACACAGTCACGTCTAGATGGGGAAACTAGAGATTAGGGATTTAAACTAGCTACGATCTTGATTAGCCTCTCTCGCCTCTTGACCTGATCTTCCTGTCACATTCATCTTTACCTCTCCGAAGTCCACTTCTCGTGCTAATTTTTATAACATGTAAATTTTGCTTTTGAAAGTGTTTTGATATAATCTTATCAATATCCGCATCAAATTTAAATGTAGTTTTTAAATTATTGAGTAACTTTAATATGCCATTTTACGAACTCCTTAATATAAACGGTTAAGTGCTTTTCAACTCTACATTTTACGTTTAAATTGGCTCAAAAGCGTACCTTAAAAAATATTTTACCTGGTGTGCTTCGTACAAATTTTGGCGTTTAAATTTGAACAGTTGTAAGACGCCTATTTTGGTACCGAAAGCACGTACCCGTTAAAGTGTTTTCGCGCGCGTCATCATTCAGTTATATAAAATGTTGCCTCTACTTTAGCGGGCTTTTGTTGAGAAAAAGCGTGGTCAATTTGAGGGTAGCAAAAGGCTAAGACGTTCATTTTGTGATTCTCGTTAGGAAGAAAAAAATTAAAGCGTTTTTCATTGTGTTAAAGGAGAAATTGTATCAAATGAAACTTAAGTCAGATTTAAATTACACTTTGAATGAATGTTTTTATTAATTAAAGCAGAATAATACTGGAATATTATAACTTAGTCATTTTATTTAACTAATCATACTTCCAGTGTCAAATAAAATTCCAACAATGTCCGTTTGGAATTTAACTCTGAGTGAATACTTAGTTTATTTCTGAAGATATTTAATTCTGAGTGAATACTTAGTTTATTTAATTAAATAATATTATTTTCTTTTCATTGTAAGTTAACTATTAATGTGGCTGGTATTTGAATTAATATTGGGAGAGAGCATATATAGGTTCGGATCCCAAAATGTTTATGCGCCCTAATTGAAAGCCTGCCAAAACGAATCATAACATTTACGAGTTACCTACGAGTACGGTCTTCCCATTGTATATTGTTTCTTTAACAAACAATAATACTTTGACTATTATCCTCAATAATATATTTACATAGCGTCTTTACTCAAAATCAAATTATGTTAGGAATATGAATTAAGAAAAAGTCTGAAATCTCTTATATATAAAAATCAATTGCTGTTCGTTAGTCTCGCTAAAACTCGAGAACGGCTGAACCGATTGGGCAAATTTTTGTTTTAAAATATTCGTGGAGATCCAGGGAAGGTTTAAAAGGTGAGAAAATAAGAAAAAAATTAGAGGAAAATAGTAACAACATCAATTTAATTTCTCCATATAAACTGCTTACCTGTCAAACATAACATGATGGACGTCCCGTCAAATATAATTAAAATCGGTTCAGATTGGTGTAACTAAACAATTTATTTATTATGAGTCTGTACGAAGTTCGCCGGGACAGCTAGTTACAAATATATTATTCGACGTACGGTTGGAATGCGAAGGAAGACGTATAAGGATATTTCAACTTTATTCTTCTTTTTCTGATGAATGTTTGATTCTTCTTTACTCACAAAACTCACTGCTATTTCCCAGTTCGCCGGTTTAGGGAAAGTTGCTTCTGTTTCACGTGTCTCTATAGTTACTTATTCAGTGCATCTCGGACAACTTTGTTTTCGAACATTACCAAGTTTCAATTGTATCCAGTTTACAGTTTCATCGACCCAATCAGGGCTAGGTGGAAATGGGATACTATTCACTGGCGTTATGGTTGAGTGGTTAGAGACCACGACAGCAAATTCGTAGGTCGTGCGTTCAATTGCCACACACGACAAACATTTGTGTGATAAGCACATTTGATTGTTCTGTGTCCGAGCGTAATGCTATATGTATATAATATTGCGATTTTTTTTATTAGGAATCAGATAACCGGGGCTGGAGTTGTCGCAGTTATTATTAATCCACTTGTGGACTTGGGCAACTGGCGCGGTACTGATATATCAGTTATACATGGGGGTCGTCTAAGTTATAACTTAGACGACCCCCATGTATTGTTGCGCTTAAGTTTATGAAATAAAAAGATTTGTAATAAGAATTGTCGGCCTAATTCCAATTGCGAGCAGCATAAAACTCCCAGTTTTAATTTCGACAGCTCTCTAAAGTGAACTACCGATGCTGGAACAAAGCGCGCAACAATCCGCCATTGTGTAGCGAACAAACACGTTGAGCGGAATCAAATCAACCACTCGATTTGTTCAGCGTCCCGCTTCCGACGGATCACCACTTATTTATTTGTTGGTTTCATTTCCGTGATTCTATTTTAGAAGCGAAACTTCAATTCGTTTCATCTTTAAAGCGTTTACTTTTATATAACTTTTAATGTGAAACCGTTTGCGAAGTAGACACCGAATTAATTTAATTAAAATTGTTTAGCATGTCTTGCGAACAGAACTGTTTATTTGTTCCGCGTCAATCCGTGTTATTTCACAATGGAAAGTCTGCTTTGAATTTCCGATGGCTTTTGTTTTAAATAAAAAAGTTAAATGAGTGATGATGACATACTTATATTTATTCATTGCAAAAGTTGTCGTTGTCAAAAAATATAAATTGTAATACTATTTCATTTTATTAAAAAATTAAATGCCTTTAAATTGATTCATTTTGTACTATTACACCTAAAAATATACGTCCGTATGATTTCCAATCTTCGCCTTAGAGGAAAACTTCAAAAACTTCGACATTCATGTCCTTGAAGTTCATAATTATGGAACTGCCTATTAGTGATACAGTGCCGATTATTTAACTTTAGTCTAAGCGGGTCTGGATTGAAAAACATTTATACTCGTAAACCTTTGAGGTTTTCTGATATTTTGATTTTAAGACTAATATAAATTGCAAGTGTAATACAATATTCATTAGAGGTAATCCATTAAAAAAATTAAGAATTAAACAGTATAAATGTGACAAAACAAAATCAATGTAGTTTAGTACAAATGTAGGTTTATAAAATACGAATTTACGATCATTATTTCATTTGTAGTAATATAATAGAAAGAGTGAGAGAGAGGGAGAGAGAGTAATTGACAGTCGGTCTGTCGCACGATTTCCGCATCACTATCAACATTCGCTTCCGCAGATCCATTATGAGAGATATGAAAGATGTTCGGATCTGTGATCTAGGTCGTCACTAACGTAGCTCGCAACGGATCTCTTTCGCGTCGACAGACACTGAATAGGGGCGAGAACGTTTTTTACTTCATCGTTGTATTTAAACAAACCTTTTCATTTAAATTGACTGCCAGCTATTAGAATTTTTCCCGCGATAACCGTGCATCGTTTTAGTTTTATCATAATCGCGATTGTAACGCTCTAGATGGTGATGAAGAGGTCGTGGCTTTATGGTACGCTTTTTTTTAAAAAAAAATTTTATATATGTTATAAAACTATAAAGGATTTTTTTTATAAAGTTGACCTAGTAAACAGTGTTCAGTGGCAGTGAGTAAGGTATATAGTGTCGTCGATGTGACAATTTATAAAACACAACCTATTTTTCAACTACTTGATTTCAATTATCAATATTTTCCTTGTTTTCCACCAAAAAAAAAAAACTATTGAGTTGTATTAAAAATTAACTAATCATTTCGCGGCTGAACGCGAAAACTTCATTATGGTTCGCAGAACCGCATTCCGACGAAACATAATGCCTTTAGCTCTGCTCGCTAATTAGCTTGTTAGTTTCTTGGCTTGTTTCCGCATTTAACTGCGGTAAATTTTAAATTGCAAAACTTTCATTTGGGAAATAGGCCGATTCGCGTGGGTAAATTAAACTTTATTTAAATACGTTTTAAACGAAAGCGGGTGACATCGGCTGGGGACTTGAGCTGCTGTAGCTAATAACTAACTTTATTATATAAAGTATAGTTAAGTACGCACCTTTTACATAAATCTAAAAAATAACATTCTCGCGTCACAGTGTAACAAAACTCCTCCGAAACGCCTTGACCGATTCTTATGAAATTTAGTGTGTATATTCAGTAGGTCTGAGAATAGGACGTAAACTATTCATACTCCTAAGTAATAAGGGTGGTCCACCCGAAAATATATTTTTTAAATTTTTGGACAATTTTTTTTATGATTCGTCATTAAAAATTATATATAACCCTTTCGCCTTTCGCCTTTCTACCACCAAGCCCTATTTTTAATAGCGTTATTAGTACTTTAATAATTTCCTACTCTCGGCGGTCCGTAATAAAAGTATTCTAGAAAATTAAAATGCTGCCCAAAGTGACCATTCCGCGCGGGCGAAGTCGCGGGCTAAAGCTAGTGTACTAAGATATAATATATGATCGAAACAAAGCCGGACACCAATAAATCCAATGTTTCCGTTACGACTAATGAATAAACTGGTAATTGTCATTATTTTTCAAAATTGCCATTGGACTTCAAATTCAAATGCATAATATAGACCCCTGTAATTCGCATCAGTTGTAGATGTATTGGCTTAAGAGCCGTAGCGTACCGGTCGCGTCTTAGCGTGTTATGCGTAACATTACTTACGATATATAGCATTAAATTGTAACATTACGACTTTTGCGGTAAAGTTGTGCCATAAAACGTACCGTTGGGTTCTAAACGTGCGTTACATCCACGTCACGGTAATTTACAGTGCGATTATGTTCAATTGTGAAGTTAAATAATAACAATAATATTTTGGAATAACTTCCTACACGCACATACTTTCAAAATGGGCAGTCATTGCTATGGTAAAGAGACAGCTGGTGAACACACATATACATATATATATATATATAGACTGATGTGATTAACTTTACATCCAAACAGAACAGTTACGTGTATTATTACATAAATGTTTGTCCTAAGTGGGATTTTGGTGACAATTTTTTCATTAGTTGAAACGAAGTGAATTGTTTTCCGCCCATAATTTTACATAATTAAAATTAAAAACGTAAACAATAAAATATAATATTTTTAAGCAATCAGAACATGGACATACTCAGCCAAACGTCGCAAGTACAACAGCACTTTTTCGGTTTACCTAGTTGTATATCCTCGTATGTATTATCACGGGCAAAATTATGAATTTTAAGACGGCAGCTGTTTTTATCTCTCACTTCTAGGCCCGGGTTTCTCCAGCAACTGCGGCAAGCTTGGAGCATACTCCAATTCGTTTAATTTTTATATACCTACACATATTTACACACATTAAACATGTTGTACTAAGCGTTTATTTAAGTACGAGTAGGCTACACATAACAGTTAAACTAAATGTATGTAGCAACGAAGTGTTACTGTCTCATTGGGATAAACTTGTTCTATTTGACGGTTAAACTTGACGACAATTTAAGTTGGAATCTTGTTAGTTCGTTCATCGTCTCGAATGCACACTTTCGCACCGTTCATCATGTAGCACGTAAGACGTGTGACTTATTACACTTAGAAGTAGTTAAGCCTTTCATGAAATGAAGCTTCTTTGCATAAATCCACATTGGTGTGCTTTTGAAAAATAAAAAGAGACCTTATTATTATTCTTTTACATCGACTAAAAGAATTGAGGTCAATTTAAAGTATTTTTTAAAAGCAAATCGAGTGGCATTCTAATTTTAAAATGCCCTTAGATCTTGAGGATTATCGATTTTTATCTGACGATAATAATCGGGACCAATTGCTCATTGTGTCCTTAAATAATGGGATCGTCCGTGAAAATTAACTTCTCGTGGTCACCCATCCAAATGCAGGCTGCTACCGCGTCGATGCTACGGGTGATTTGATTCCTGGTCGATTATAATTATGTGGTTACCTCAAATTAATTCCACATTATATTAAGAGCCACATACCGTAATTGCGTGTATTGTGGGTGCAACAGCTACATAATGTGTACGAATATATACATTCAGAGATAAAATTTTAACAACCTATCCATTATACAAATGTTTGTCCTGAGTGGGAATAGAATCCATGACCTCCAGTTTAGCAGTCAGGGTATTTAACCACAAGACAACGAGGTCAGTAATGTTATGGATAAGTACACTCCCTAACTCCATTAGTTGGCTTCTCTCCAATCGTTAGCGATGATTCTGGCGGGCTTAATGAAGACTTGAGGAATTAGCGTAACCAACGTTAATTTAGCCCGCATCAATGAACTTCATTTATATCTGAGTTATACGTTAGCTTGTCATTTCATTTTTTATAATTAACCATTCATTTGGAATTCCTTTCGATTATTGATTGATTTATTGATATATCTAAGAGATTTAGAAAAGTATGTACGTAAAGATATACGTGGGATTCCTAATTACCGTCTCATATAAGACAATTAATCCGACGCAGTCGTCAAAACAATTGGAAGAAAAAAAAACAAAAACACATACAGACGAATTGAGAACCTCCTCCTTTTTTAGAAGTCGGTTAATAAGGAAAGTTACGTCTTCAACACTTAGAGATAGATTTAATATTCAAAACCAAATATGATAACATTAATATTGGTACATTCTATTCAGTATTTATTGTTTGGTAGTTTCAAGGCAAAAAATTGTTCAACAAATCGAGAAAGAAAAATATGAAACCCAATTTGTATTATTCATTATGATTGGCCGGTGAGCTAACACAATATTGATGGAAATATAAATTAGCCGGCACCTGAAATCTCATCTAATATATTCTCAGCACCGCTGCGATCAATCTCTACGCAAATTGCTACGATTTACGCCAATTTGTAACCGTAGCTGGTTTTGTTACTGTAATTGTTTTCCCGCTTATATTTGATAATATTTTTTTATTATTTCAATATGATAACAATTTATACTGAAAATGAGAGCCTATCCTGTAACTTCATTAATCTGTACTGGAGGAGGGGTTGGGTTAAAGTTTAATGTGACCGTAATTACAGGAACAATACGTGTCAGACGGTGGTACATTAAAAGGTTTGCATACCAATATTTAGCTGCAAATATACCTAATCTTTTAACGCTATGAATACACGTAGTCAACACACCTTTCTGAACCTAATTTCACTGATTATTAAAACAATTTTAAGAGTAAAATTTAAATATCACTCGCTATAATGGTAAAGGAAAACATCACGAGGAAACCTGCACACCTTAGAGATGTTATAAATATATAATATTTTCTGAGGTGTTTGTGAAGTCTACCAATCTGCACTTGGCCAGCGTGGTAGACTATGGCCTAAATCCCTGTCACCGTGACAGGAGACCCGGTCCAGCAGTAGACCGACAGAAGGGTCGAAAAAAAAAATTAAAACAAACTTAACTAGACAGCCTTGAATGTCGTTCAAGACTCGAGATCACTTGTCTGACAGCCGATCGTAAAATGTTATTACTTTTTTATTTCACTCCAATAATATCCTAACGACCAAGATAAGTGGATGTGAGACGATGAAAAATATTGTCCCGGCTGTCTTCGGGACACAGATGTTTTGAGTATGAAAATCGTTTGTAAGAAATATTTTTATTTATTGAAATGACGCATATCAAAGTAACAAATCTGACTTGTTATCTTGGTGTAAGGTTAGAAAGTAGAACATTTTCCTTTGAACTTATTACTCGGCTCGAGCCATATTTAATTGACTTACTGCCAGCAAGGGAAGGTAGTCATCAGATTCCAATTTTGACTTTTTTTTGGGTCGTATTCAAAAGAAATTGATATTTATATCTACTTCTTTTCTTTAATTCCTTTTGTGTGTAACTATGCTCAAATATAGAGATTTAATAAGGAGTGAATTCAATGCTTACAGCTTACTACTATTTGATGTATATGTTATGTTATAGCAATTGAATGTCTGTGTAATCGGACAGCTGATAAATATATATATGTAAGTTCAATATAATACTTATACATATACTTTATAATATCCAGACAAAGAACAAACAAATGTGTTGCACACACAAATGTTTGTCCCGGGTGGAAATCGAATCCACGACCTCCGGTTTTGCAGTCAAAGTCTCTAACCACTCGACCACAAGGCCAGACATCAGTTTCACTTACTTTTCTGTAACGGCTGCGACGGCCGCGTGCTGGATGCCGCTGCGTCCCCGCTTACGTCTCCTGGTCCTTTTCCTCGAGTACGAAGCTAGGAGAAGCCCCTTCCTCGCGTCAATTCTCTTCTTGGAGTCCTTCGCTAACGTCCGCACCGCTAACGACGTGGGATCGAAGCTGAAGGTAGAGTCGTCGCGGTGTTCGTTCAAGTCTTTTTTCCTTTCCTGTATTAGAAACAATGAAAATAAAAAACATAATCGTTTCCGAGCTTTCGTAAACTGTTTGTATGTCGCGAGAGTTAATCAATTTTTAAACTAAGTTTCGTCGTTTTAACCCTGTTCTGTAATTCTCAACGGGGCGTATATTCGTGATCGGTAACGTTCTTCAGAATTGTTATTCCCACAATTGATTGTCTGTTGGGAAGCTCGATTCGTAATGCATTTTCATATATTGTAATCAAATGTAAATTAAAGCTGTTGATAAAATCTCTAAATATACATTGTAAGGTTTTCAAGTTGAGATCGATTGAGATACGGGCCTGAGATACGGCCACCTTTACCTAATGACATTTCCACTTAAGGTTTAAAGCTCGCAGGCAGTTGTCAAATACGAAAGCGGCAAAATTTAATTAAACACCCGACCGCACATCCGTTTACTTTACAGATCATTTACAGCGACGCCGTATCGAGATGTAGCGTTTCCGATGTAAATGTTACTCTACCTCTTGTGTAATCTGCGACTCCTCTTCGTAGCTGAGCGCCACGACGGCGAGCATCAGGTTGATGAGGTAGAACGACCCGAAGAACACCACTACCGTGAAAAAAGATACCGACATCGGCCCACACGACGACAGCACCTGGTGAAAATGCAATTTATCAAACAAAGTAGGGGTAACCTGCATACCCTGTTAGGGGACTGTGACAATAAAAAACTTTTAACAAAAAAAATAAAAACCGACTTCAAATGGAAAACTATTCTAAAACAAATTAATTTGCACTAAAAAGTAAACAAATAATAC
>DWDX01000644.1:0-24175 GCA_018245675.1 Agara michaeli | reverse complement strand
TCAGAATGTCCTAATCCTTTATTTACCTCTATTCTGAAAATGACATGTTTCTTGTATATTCTATTCCATAATCTAATACATGTGTTATGTAGCTATGTATTTATTTTAAAGAATGTTGCAAGACTTTTAATGCTCGTTTGTAGTAAATCGTAAAGCCGAGCCGGTATAGATTTCTTGTGCAATAGGACTAATTAAATACATTTCTGATATATGTACATATAATTGTATGTACATAAAACCATAGTAATAAGCCTAAAAATATAATTTAAAGTAAATAACGAAATTTAAACTTATGTTTTGGAAAACCCGCAGTATCATGCGTCTGTGAAAAGTGGAAATATGAACGAACTACAGAAAAATAAACGTGCATATTTATTGAAAAGTTTTATATTCAATAAGCGAGGTTATTTGTAGCTCTTTTAACTGTTAGAATATTTAACGTGCTGTGTTATGCGGTCGGGCAAAAACGTGAGTTCCGAAAAGATTTTTCAGTATAGGTTTTTCGGTTTCCATTATATCGAATTTTAGGATTAATACTGATCGTCGGGTTATAATACCTTCATAACTGAGGCGAAAACTTATTCCAGATGTTAAAATTTATTTATCGACTGTTTTGATAAAATCCTGTTCATTTGGACTGATTAAGGTTTATATTTGAGAGTTTGCGTCAATAGATAATGGGTCGAAAACTCTGAGATTTATTGCAAAGTACAAAATAATGACAGTAGGTCTATAGTATTAACGCTTCGCCTTGCCACAGGCTGCTCCTTTTACTTATTGGATACAGGCATACTATTTTAATAGGCTGGTACACAGAAACATTAATTATAGATACTTCTACCATTGCCTAATGCCCGTGGTATCCCGTAATTGGCGTTCATACAGAGCACAATCGCTAACACAATATTGGTTCAGCTAAGCGGTAATTACTTGATTGCGTCTATGATTAACAAGATGCAAATGTGATGAGTCTACACCGAACTGTATAACATTGGAATTGTCTATGACGTCATTAATTAAGCCGTCTGAAAGATTCTTAGTATCAGGAACATGGCGGACTACTCGATATGCTACTGAAACAGTGTCCGATGTTTAGGTACCTGCAACAAAATGCGATATGGTAAACGCTTTTTTTATGATTGTTTGAATTACTTCTACATGTATTTATTTCTTTTTTGTTGATGTTTTTCAGCGATGAATTTGAATGTCATATGGCATTTTCTATTGTCCAATACAGGTATGGGTGTGATTATGCGTTATGCACATAATTCGTAATAATTATACGTATATACCTATACAAATTCAATAATATCAATTGAAAGATAAAACTTCTTTGAAACTACTGCATTACATCCAAATAATCAAAATTGAATATAAAGGCTAAGCTTTAGTGTAAAAATATGTATGAAAGACGATAACAACCTCGGTGTCTCGTCATGCAAAGAGACTTCAACAGCGACAAAGAAAATTGACACAAATTGCGACCGCTTAAAAAGAACCACAGAATCGAACGTCAAAGAAAACTACTAGTTAACTGCACGTGCTTTCGACTAACTATAGCCACATTTTTAGATCAAAGAGAATTGCAAAACCGGTCTCTAGAGGCGGCTCTGTCGTATGCGAAAATGTTCCAGTGTGGATCGGCCCACGAGTAGGTTCCACTGTTCGCTCAGGCAATTTACTTTTAGTCTCAAATATCTTACAAGATCTATCAAACGCATTTATCAAATGAATATATTTCAAAAGGCATTACCAAAGGGATCAAGCTTTACTATTCAATTAAATGCACAATTATTTTCTTTTTATGGAATTTTTTTGCATGTTCGAACTGACAATTATCTTAAGAACCCGTTTGAGTAGTCGCACGTTTTGGACCAAATTTCGATAAAGAGCATGTAAAGAGATTGTTATTAAACAGTGAACAGTTCGACCCGTTCATAGAACAATGCAGCATTTTATATTTGATAAACTTTACGAGGATCATTTCATCCGATACTTTTCTATAAGCGTTTAAGCACTAATATTATTTTGACTATATAGAAAATACTCAAATATGTTAACAAAAAGTATGTATATTTTTCGTAACTGACGTTGTCTTACGATCAAAGCGACTTAATGCTTCGTTAACCATAAACGTGATAAAGCAAAGTTTGATATGCCCCAAAGAACCTGTTTACGGTTTCGCTTGCACAAAATAAAGAATAAATGGGAACAAAGTGGAATAGCCCCGTCGGTGGACGCAGTACTAATTTCGCTTTCGGCGTCGGCGCTTAACATTTCGGACGGGCGAGTTTTAATTTGTGATCAATTATGCGTGAGCACTGTTATTTATCGTTGTTTTATTCCACTTGCCTCCGTCAGTGGGTGGTCTGGTCACGATCTGGATGCCGCTTACCAATACGTACCACTGATTGTTCCATAGAGTTATAAATAGCGCAATTGATATATCCCCTCCATGGTTGGAAATATTTTTAATATACAGCATGTATATATGTACATTATTATTATTATTATTATTTAAAATTATGTGACAGTGAATTATCAATTTATACATTGCATTATACAAATTGAAATTGTTATTTTAGTGTAATGTCGTTATGTCGATGTTTTTATTTTATCAATACATACGAGTATACATACGCTGCCACGACCAACTTCGTGCAGCCTCATAATAAATAAATAGTTAAGTTACACCAATCTGAACACATTTTAATCTTATTTGACGGGACGTACCTCATATTATATTTGACAGCGGAGTTCAGTGACATACACACGCACACAAGAAATATATATATAGTAAGATATAGCGAAATGTTTAAGGTATTAACGTTCCTTACGTTAATTCTTTATCTCATCGCAATAGACTTATATATTTTGATTATATTCATATTTTAACTAAAATGTAGGAGTTAAATGATAAAGGAATAAATGGATTTATTATTATTTGATTGGATAAAGCTCAAGCTTTGCGCCTCAGGGCACGTGGACTTGTGCACGTTTTTGGGGTATCCACCGATCCAAGTTGATTCACTCGGATATTAGGACTTTGCTTATCTTAAGCTATTATATGTCTTAGTTGGAAATATGGTTAAATCACATTGAATAAGATACGGTTGTCTAAGAAATCAGTGTCTTATCTAGCACGCTATACTTTCTGCATCTCCAAAGCTGACTTGCCGTTTCGTGATACGTACGTCGCACATCGGGCGCCCTCCGTCGGATAGCGGCAAATTGTTCCACGTAATGCGATTCTAACTGATAGTTAATTCCCACTGAACACATACTCGGCTAATTATCCATTACCGTGCAGTTCAGCCGCAGTTTGTAATTCCTATTCTTATAGTGGTAACCAGTTCTCAATATTATTTAAGAATAATAAACATACCCAGTCATAATATTTATGTTCTGTATGACATGTGCTTCATGAGTAAAAAAACACAATGGAGTTATTTCTTGCAACGGTAGCATTTCTACGCTAAACTCGAAGCTAAATTTATTTTATAGCTTGTAGCTTTGTAACAATTGATTTACAAGTTATAAAAAACTATCGCACTATTATCGAGAGTTTTTAATCTATATGGATAAATTTCAAGTTCAAGGAAATGATTGTTTTTGTACTTGTAAGTACTTAAAGCCTTTTCTAACAGTCCATTAGTCTTTGCTCTATTACTGACCAGCGATTTCGTTATTCGACGCGCATCGGGCGCCCTCGACCGGTTAGCTGCAAATCGTTCCACGTAATGTGATTCTAATTGACCGGCTAATTCCCACCGAGCATACACTCAGCTAATTAGCCATTACCACACGGCTAATCGGAACTTTCTTAAGCACATTAGCCGCTCAACATACACGGTAACTTGTGAACTTTTTCTTAACTCAGAAAAAAAATGCTGCAGAAAAATCCCGAATAATCCTCACGCATCTCGTAAAAGCAAATACAGTACTTTTATTATCTTCTGTAGATTAATATAATATTTCTCTTTTTTTCCAAAAAGAAAAAGAAACTATATTTATTTTATAGCAAACTGGCTAAATATCTGTCGTTGTTCGTTATTTTCATGAAAAAGGCAAGTTTAGTAATAAAATTGAGCCTTACGTAGAAAATACATAAATGATCCATTAAGTAGGTACATAGAAACAAGTATGAAAAGAAATATTAGGTTCTCTCTCGCCTTTATTAAAAAAAAAAATTCCTTTGTTATAATATTTTCTGTCCCAATATATCGGAAAGTGTAACGGAATCCGGGAGCTTCGGTTTCATTTAATAATAACCTATTAATTACATGGGCCGATAAAATTCATTTTCCCGCGGAATTCTAACCTCGGCAATAAATTTGGAATAAGGTCGGCTATACAATCATGACGGGAAGATAATTATCTGTGCCGTGCTTTTGTTGCGGACTTGTTACACTGCCAACGACTAACTGGCAACTAATTGAACAGGGAACAATTAATGTGAACGTGGAAAAAAGAAAAAAGTCGAAGAGGTAACATTCGTTGACCGTCTTTCTATTACAGGTCTGCTGGAAGAAATTTGTTAAGGAAATAAGCAGTGCCCATGTGCTGTCCTGTTTCCTTATTTAATCTGTATTCATGACATGTTTTATGTGTACATGAACTATAAATAAATAAAAATTAACAGGTTGATCAAGTTACAGTCAACACTATAAACATCATTTTGATATAGTCTGGCATAAGGTTAATCATTTACAGCGATCAATTATGTTAATGCCAAAACAACCAATATTTTTCTATGGACAATTGACATTGCATTGATAAAATGTTTGTATTATTTATTGGGTTTGATATACGTTACTATTTATGGATTAATGCTGCATAAGTTATTGTAGGAACCAATGTCACAGACATAAGATAGGTTTGTTACTTTTATTTGACGGTTTAGTTTGTTTTTAAGCTAATTTTATTAATGGTCCATCCTAATGGTCCATCGTACTCTCTTTCGCGATGTAACATGTTGGTTAATAACAATTTTAATAGCCGCGTTATGAGCTCCTTGTTATTCTAATAGCCGAGGTGCTGAAACAAAGCGAAAACAAACAGAGAATTGTATCATAATATAATACTCATTATAACAAGTATTACCCATTGTTACTCGAAGAATCAGTTCTAAGACAAGTTAGAACAAACTTTGTCTGAGTTCATGAATTTTAGAGAAACCAAATCGGGTTTTACATAAATAAATATCACCATCTGAAAAGATCTTGTTTTTTTGTGTAAAATATAATTTAATAAGTACTTACTTATTTTTTTATCAATAATTCATAAATCGGTATATACGAGAACTGGTTTACAACTTTAGATTTATTAGTCTATATACAGTCTATACATGCCTACACTTTCAACCAGAATATTATAATATACGTACAATATATAAGGCATAGGTATATTAAATGAGCCCGAAATACGTGTATAATAATTTTATACTTATGAATTTGTTTTGTGTTTCAGGTAATTGGTATGGCATCGTAATAAACACGTAAGAATTTAATTACTCACACCGTTACCGCGATATTCAAATTACACGTTGTTTTGGATAATTAATTACTATTAAAATAGCCTATGGATTTAGAACAGATGTAGTACCTACCTACAGTGGTAATTAATTTTCTGATATATGTAGTAATTCTAAATAAATTTTTAATAAGCGTGGTTTTCCTATGATATTAAATACTTTTATGTAATTAATAAATCGTATAAGAAGCAAAGAACTTAGGATATAGGACAATCTTAGTATTTTTAGCTTTTTTTCGACATTTGCTTCGAAAAAGAGCTAAAGATACATATAAATAAACTGTCTGTCTCTGAATAATACATGTATCACACTGGTGGTTCTTTGACATTGTATTGTACTGTTTCTTATTTCTGATCCAAAACTAGTTAAAATACAGGTGTCTATTAATGAATAAGATGTGAGACGTCTGTTCAGTTTGGAAACCAGCAAAGTAATGACAGCGGTACTGTCTGTTTACCCAACGGTTGGTGTAGCTTCAGTTAGGACTTCTTCTGTACACCCATTAAGAATTAGTTAATCTGTTCTGATATCGGCTTACAAAGGATTACCTAAGTTCCCTGTTTATCACGTAAAATAAATTAAAGTGGAGAAGTTATTTTAACTATTATACAATAAAAAACAACGGTGACACTCAAATATTTTTTTTAAACAGAAGAATTGATTGTATGTTTGAGCTTCTGAACCAATTTATACATGTCCGATAGTTTCGTATCAAACTAGCCAGTGTAAACTTGACTAATGCCCTATAAAAAGCGAGATATGTTAACAAAAGGACCACCCTAAGGACGATATTTCACAGTTGCTTAACGACGTATTTACTGTACAAGAAGGACGTATCACAGGGACAGTGTATTTCAAAGGAATGCCGTGAAGGCTCGGAAGTTGATAAATGTCCCCGCGTTATTTCTGTACTAATTAGTCGAAGGCGTGGGCGTTCCCGGCAAACGTAGCACACTTGAGCTGTGAGATAAATTCATTTTCCGGATTCTCGAGCTATTGTAAACATTATTAGTAAGCAGATCGTTCTGCGCGTAAACTATCGTACGTGACTGCTTTGTTTGATTTTTTTTTTGGACTCTGATGATTAACGAATAAGTATCCGTTAATCATCAGAGTCCAAAAAGTAGTAATACGGTATCGACTAAGTAGTCGATACCGTATTACTCACAAGTGATTTAGATCACATGTTTTATATTAGTATTAGGAAAAAAAAAATGCTGCGTTTCTATTCTTGTGCGTACTCAATTTTTTGAATATAATATGAGACTTTAGAAAAACTAATTTATACACAATTTGGAAATATTAAAATTAAGATTTTTTCTAAAACGACTTATCGTCATTTATGAACCCATCCAAAGTAACAAGTAACCTTATAGATAGTTAAACTGTAACCAGTCGTTAAAACATACTGTCGCGTGGGATGCAACAAGATAACTGTCAGCATACATAATCTTATTGAAATATTGAGTCTCGTCGGCTTAAAATCAATCGAAGCTTCAAAACTTGACCACATGAGTTATTCATGTAAATATTATACAACAGACATTTGGTGTTGCAATATATAATGTTCTCTTGTTGTGCAATATTAAGAATGTTCACAATAAATACAAATTTAGTGTGAAATATTTAAAAAAAGGAGATGTCTTGACTGACTGATTCATCACCGCAACACGTAAACTACTGAACAGACTTAAATGTTCAGGACGAAGATACAAGTTTTGTTGTAATATGGAATACGAAAAACAACTAAATGGCGTAAACCTCTTTGCACCTATTGTCATGCAGAGCAACAACTTAATAAATACTCTTAAATTCCACAACTCACATTGAAACTTATAAGTTTAAACAAAAGCTCTTGTTGGAGACTGCTAAAAGCTCGGGATAAACTTTTGAAAGTTGCGCTTGCACCTTTATGAAATGGTCTGTTATATAAAGGTAGGTGAAACATTTAGCTTTTCATTTTACCCTGTCCATTTAGTTAAGTGGAAGAAGCATTTAACAGATTTGTACCTTATGCAGTGTAAAATATACCTACGTCACAGTAGAACCACTCGTGCCGTGTTCGATCACGAAGTCGTTATTAAAATTATATCGGATAAAGTAATAGGCTAAATTACATGCATAGCTGTTTGAATTACAATTTTCAACATTCTTAAGATCAACGGTACATATCTTACACATGACCATTTTATTCCAAACTGAGAAGAGCCTGTACTATAGCAACCAAACAGCCGAAAAACATACATATGTATGTATGTCTAAATACATGCTTATATAGATCATTTTACTCAATTTCTGTTCATATGTGCTCCATATAATGCTCATAACACAAATATTTGTCTGGGGTGCGAATCGAACGAACTGCCCATGGCTTAGCGATCAGAAGCACTTGGCACTCGACCAACAGGTCAACCCAATTGACGCGGATATAAGCTCTTAGTTTATATAGATATGTGCAGAAAAAAATGAGTAGGTTAGCACTAAAACTTTCAAGTCGCATTCTCGTCTCGACTGACATTTAGTCCAGTAGGCGTTTAAGCTTGAACAACTGAAAAAAATGTCACCATTTTCACGTGGACGTTAAAACCAAACTGTCAAAATAATCAAAGCTTAATTTATTTCGTCAAGTGAAACTCGGTCATCGAGTCTCGAGTACTTACGGGATATTGAACTGTTGCAAACAAAACGTGGGCGTAATATTTGACGTTATTCAACCGAGTCGCTGGCTCCTGACAACAAGGAAATTATGTCGAATGTTTTGGTGACTTATACTAAGTTCTTGACTATTGACGTGACACAGATGCCTGATTTCAAACGGTCGAGGTAATTTAAACTACTCAAACAGTCAGATTGTTAATAGGCAAAGATAACAGAGTTTGGGGTCCACTAAAATACTATCGTATTCATGAATAATTAAAATAATTAAAATACTACGAAGAAACACTAACGATACCTAAATTTAAATAAATAATGATCGAAGAGATGAAATAACATTTATTGATCATATGAAACTGATATGTCAATACATATCAGTTTGTTCAAACTACACCATTATTTTTTAGTGTAGTAAAATTCCCTTTTAATCTGCACCCGGCCTCAAGAAATAGCTACATGTTTGTCAAATCTCCAAATTGTTATCCACTACAGCTTAGTGAAAGGTACTAACGGCATATTATACTTACGAGTATCTTGTATAGCTGTACACCAATAATTCCTAATGGTAGAAGTACACGCACACTTGATAACATACAAACGTTAACCGCTGATAATATTGGCAGAGACTAATTTGGGGTTAAAATAGGCGATTCTCGGAATATCTCGAAGGCGGCGGGGGTGACCTCACAATCAAACGTCGAACAAACTTTTATCAGGGCAAGCTGAACAAAATAAATCCTTCGTCCCGCCACAACTTTGCTCATAGTCTGTAGAATGCGACGTGATTTGGGCCCGTTTGGGTTTATATTCCGCTCAGAATACTTTTGAAGGTCTAGCGAGATCTCTAATTACGTATCGCGGCCTCGTAACCCCAGTAGAAAAGTGAGAGGGTTAAATGTTAAATTCAAAACCTTAGCGATAATCTGGAAGCGGTATTCTTGTTTCTGGCAGGGAATTATAATGTCATTTTATACTGTTAAAATTAAAACGTTTGCTACAAGTAAAACGATACTTATATTGGAAATGTTGTCTTAAATGCAATCATAAATATATAACATATCAATCGTTTTTAACTACAACTTAATCGGACCGATGAATAATTTGTCGGCTACTACTTACTACTCACTACTCACTACTCTATAACATCTCTAATCTGCTTCATTTCACACACTGTAATTCGGAACTGACGTCGTATATTTCACGCTTTACTCTTATAAATTCCAGCGGAAGCTGAATATTGCACGGTAATCCACGCGAATGAAGAATGATGGCACTACGTTCTATCTGTTCCAGCTGTAGTAGTTTCAGTAGCGTCATTATTATCTAGATTAGAATTACCGTACGTACGAGTAGCATTGACCATGTATCGCTTATTATATTAAAGCTAAAATATTACTTTAAGTCTTCCAACTTATTAGCTGAATTTTATATCTATATTAATTTCGAAAGAAAGATATTTTCTCTAGTACGGTCAATGGCAAAAGTAGATGATCAAAATCGGACATTTAATACTAATGATCGTAATTTGCGTCAAACTAGTACCTATGGCGGCGTATATGGTAATTTGAAGGGTATCAAACACGCGTCTTAAAAATTGTTTTTTTTGGCGTAGGTAATCTTTACAACGCAATATAAAATAAGATGTTAAGTAATTATGTAATAATCACTTCGTTTGTAATATTATGGACCAGTATCATGATCCCATACAAGTTTATAAGAAAACTACAGACTTACCTTATTTCATATGAACATATTAAAAATTAATGGGAATTATTACCTGGTAATTAAATATAGATTACGAAGCTTATTTATAAATAAAAATAATTTTGTGTTCTATAATCGTTATTCTTTGAAGTCAGATTTAATCGGTATAAAAAAATGTATGCCCGATACTTAATAATGCTAACGAATACTATTGCTCCGTAATCCATGTTTAAGATGAATATGCTGGGTGCCGACCTCCTCGGAATTCCCCTATTACAATTTCTTTAAATCCCTTGCATTTCGGATCTTAGTAAGCGTCGGTAAATATCACGTTTTTATTATATTAGTATTTGTTTTATTTCAAATATTATTGATCGTCGCAGAACAAAAATCGTTGGGTAGCAGTTA
Source organism: Agara michaeli (assembly GCA_018245675.1). Lineage (NCBI taxonomy): Eukaryota > Metazoa > Arthropoda > Insecta > Lepidoptera > Hesperiidae > Agara > Agara michaeli. Next base: position 13,875 of record DWDX01000644.1, on the reverse strand, counting down.
ACTTTGCGTTACTTTTCCAAATATGGCATATTGTGAAGCGGCCTCATATTTAAAGAATTTGTCAAAATTAATGATGAACTGACGAGTTTCCGTTGGTATTTAAAAACTCGTAAGTCGTTATTGTTATTTCAGGCGTCGGAAACGTAACGAATGGGAAGGTTCAAAGTGACGGCGCACATATATTTTATAAACGTCCATTTGTCTCTGGCGCATGTGTGTCCGCTTGCTGAAATATTTACGAGCTATTAGCACAACAAGAACAAATATTAGGCGCAGCTTGCACTTCTAAACCAGATCACAGAAATCTCTTAGCGAAGGATTTATTTAATACCACTCAAATATTAAGCTCGCTATGGAAGATATCAATATGTTGCTCTTTGATGTTGCGCGCTTTGTCCGCTATTAATTTAATTAATGAAAATGACGGTCCTAAAGTAATACGACTTCAGCAAATAAAAGTCCAATAAATGTCTCCATTTAAGATCGCAAGCGAACCGCACCCAGTATCAATATAGGTGCAGGGCTGTTGACAAATTACCTAATTTTATTGAGTGGCAATGCACTCGGCATGTTTGTGTATCGGAGTATCCCATTTCGTCCCCCTCGCGTACCTACTCGCCTTAATGCGTAAATTCACTGAACTGCTATATTAGCCGGCCGCGACAAAGAAACGGTAATGGCTCCCCCATATATATGCAAATAAACTTTCGAAATGCATTTTAAATTAAAATAATCCCAAATTTATATGTAAATTTGTGACCGCACTTTGTCCTTCGCGGCTTCTCGTTTCTAAATCGATTACGTTACACGGATTTGAGCTTAGATCCGACTCGGATAAGTTTAATGAAGGGTTTTAAATGAAGATCCTTTAGTAGAATCAACTTGATTGGTGATTCTATTACACCGCGGTTTGTATGGTTTTACGGCGACCCATTATAAACCTGAGACCCTTTTACTGAAATTGTATAATTGTCGGTCTAGTATTTATTTACAGATACATTTCGTATTGATCGTTATTGTCAGGTCTTGCTGTCAATATTGTATTTGTATTCATATCCTAATTTGGTAAGAAAATGAAGTATGCGTACTCGTACATCAATAGACTAGCAACAAGTGTGTTAAAGAAGTTTTGCTCTCGAATAGTTTGAAAATTGTTCCGAAATACTTTACAGTAAATAAAAAAAAATGTAGAGGACTATGAGTTGCTGCTATACTAAGTCCACCGGTATACGTTTGGGACTTTGGGGAGACATGCTAATGATGATATATAAACGTATGTTTTAAAAATTATTGTCTAGCTATAGAATTAATGTGTAACGGTGCTCATAATTATATCATGAATATGATTGACTTTACATGAATATGATACTTTGACATCGGTCTGATATAAGTTCCCTAACGTATAATAATACGAGTACGTCGCATTGTATGTAATAACAGAGATTAGATCTAGTACCTACCAGTACCGAAGGCAGTAATTATGCAAATACATCATAGACAGAATTATGCACATCCACTAATATCCAGTTGATAATTATGCGTTTCAGTATAATTAATTCCATACACTAAATAAAATTTAACCCAACTCCGATGCAACTTCTCATATACATCTGTACATTACAAATATTAATTTACTCTATAATTGTAATGATTTTTTCATTGTAAAAAATACAAATCAATCCAATTTTATTTTATATAAAACAGCATATCATTAAGTTATGCAGATATGAATTACTTCAAAATTCCGTATGAATCAATTATTAAACGCATCAATTATGTAATACGAGTAAGTTGATATGAAAGTATGTCTTTTGTTGTCGATCAATTGTGTGAGATTATAGAAATCTACATTATTATGTAGACAAGTTTCGTGGTTACCCGGTTGTTCTACATATTCTACCCCCTACATACCTATCATGCCCAGTGTAAGTATAAAAATGATTTACACTACAACAATCATTTGGTTGACTTATGCATTGATGGGAAGTTTTATATTGAGCCACAAAACACAGATTCCAAAGAATGTCGTAACCTTGAAGAATGATATTAAATTTTAAGTCTTATCAATTTTTATGCCACTGGCTCTAATGTAAAGTTTGATAAAAGGACCGCGCAGTTTCTAGTTTTGGAGATTTCTCTCCTATCTTAATTTTTATGTAACTAACCTTTTGCCTTATTATCTAACTAAAAGCCCGGTTCGACTTTATGGGACCACCCGGGCACTTTAAAACTTGCGTCGATATATGTATATATACGTTCCATTTATGCTACTTCAATTAGTCAATATTAACTATAATTTATTAGTTCGTTAAATGGTCCATTAAGTCACGCCCTTGTGTATAATGACTTCTTATTGTGATGGCCTGTTCCGTGTAACACTTCCACTGAATTAAATGGTACATTGACATTTGTTTTTGATTGCTTCGACCTATTAATAAAAGTAGATATTCATTACAATGTCTTTATAGATTGTTTGGTTGCTGTTGAATAAATTTTATTTTTGCTAAAACATGCTATGGTTACCATATTACGGCGATGGCTAACTTGATTCCATTATGTTTTCAATTATTAATTCAATAGTAGTAGTACGTACGTAACAAAAGAATAGATACAAATGTTTTCGCACATCACGAAATCGTAATATTTATGGACCGGAGTAAATAAAAAGGATATATAAAAGTTTGAATCCATTCATATATCTCCATATTTTTGGTTACATATTCCAACCTATTGTATTACAGGGTGAATGTACCGCTATTTGTATCGCGTGCTTTCTAAACATAAGCATTTGATACCCAAATGCTTTTCGTCGGTGGTTGTCAGTTGGCAAATTGAATACAATCTATCATATACATACTAGGCAGTCCACCAAGTCATATTTTTCGACGAAAATATTTTGTTGTACATGAGGTTTTGGATACAATGTTGCGGTTTAAATAATTAATGGCCGGAGCAATAAAACGGGGTTGTGATTCATATCGAGAACAGTAATGAGATTTACGTCTGCAGATTACAATAACAGCTTACTGGAATTTATTCCTAAAATGTTTGTATGAAAATAAGTAATGTTAACATTAATTTCGAAACAATTAGGGTTCAAAATTTTAATTATTTTTAGCTGTTGCTTATAGCCATTCCATACCCATTAAGATAAGTTTGTGGTAAAGAAATGTGTTAAAGATTATTATTTATATAATTGGGCTATCAGTGCATGAGACATCATAGATGAGCGTTCTTTTTCTTATTTATTTGTAGATCATATCAAGTTTTGTTAATATGGCAATAATTATAATGTGTAAGCTTTAATAGCTCCAAATATACATATGTAACTATTCTCATAAAATTACAATATTTCTTTTAACACAGATCAAATTTGGAATTGGTGACTTCTCCATAATTTTTTAGGCAACATAAAATGTTTTGATGGCGTGTACCAAATCAGTGCTTGTTACATTCTCAATGATAGGTATAGGTACTACTAAATTATCGAAGATGCAAATGTATTATAAAATGACAACATCTCAAACAGAATACCGTATATTACGTTATCTGCTACAACACGAAACCCACTGGATGCTGTTTGTCTGTTGAAATAAAGCTAAAGCAATTCTCTTCGAAGAAAATATAAGACTTTTCTCCTTTCTTCTAAGCACACGTGATTTAGTTAACGTGCTGCTCGAGTTTCAAATTGAGTTGCCATGAACAACTTCTTTTTAAAAATTGTTTTCTGAATTAAACATTATTATAGTTTGTCGAAATCGAAAATAGAAAAGATGAATATATTAAGCAGAACCTCATGAATATTTATATGATATATTATATTAAAGGTCAGTTAGTAAAAATAGCAGTTAAAGTCCTCGTAACTCACGTTAAATTACATAAATAATTTCATCCAACATTTTTGATTTAAAACTTTTTCAAGCGGAATAAACTCTAATAAAACGCTAATGTAATTTGCAGAAGCAAATCTCATTACTGTCTTCGATATGAATCGCAACCCCCTTTTATTGCTTGTACCATTAATTATTGAAACATTGTGCCCGAACCCTCTTATATAACGAAGTATTTCTGAGAAAAAATATTACTCCGTAGACTGTATCGTATATACTTATATAGTTTGCATTCAATTTGCCAGCTGACAAACATCGTCGAAAAGCATTTGGGTATCAGATACTTATGTTAAGAAAGCAATACGAGTAGCGGTACGTTCACCCTGTAACAGAATCGGTTGGCAATATGGAAAAATACGGACCGATTGTCGTTACAGCAGCACATAGATATACTCGTATTTCTATATAATATCATATAACATTGATCTTCCGAAGTCCTCGGAGCATTGACCTTGCTACATTTTACTAAGTGCCGAATTTACGTCATTGTATACATTACTTTCGATAAGATGCGCTTAAATAGCCATCTAAGGTGGTGTTACGGGCTCGCTGCAGCCCCTAAACAACTTCGTCGATTCTTAAATTGTACTCCTAAAGTACTATATATGAGTCATAAAATTAATCCTACCTTTTAGAACTAAGATAGAACATCTCATAGTTCAACAGCCTACTGTGTAGTAGGAAAATGGAACACAAAATAAAAACAATACTAATGCGACAAAATTTTATTACATAGTATCGTGTACTGTAGATTATGAAGAAAACTTGTTTCACGTTATTTTATTGTGGTATACGGGTCTCCTCGCAGAATCAAACAGTTTTAAGGCCTGTGTGCTGCCAATAAGGCAGATAAAATTAAGTGACCTATTCAATTTCCCCGTCCAATAGACCACCAATCAATGCAAGTCAAAATTTATATAAGGAACTGGTCCGAGAATAAATCTTGTCGGACGTCGATATCAAAATATACGTAATATGATTCAACGGTCAGTGATTCAACATTCTAAATGCGTTCGATTCGGTCGAAAATAGTACTACGGATAATGAAATATTATTTTAGTGAGTAAAATACTTCTTGTTTTGTTAGAATCAACGAACCACATTACCCACATACATATGTATATACAAAAATTCATAAACATAAAATATACCTAGTAGGTACGTAATGTAGATTATGGCGGAATATTATATCGCTACCAATTAATCCAAGCTCTAAATTGTATAATCTAAGACTGAAATTGATTTTTAACAATAACGTCAATACTTAACTGTCTTTTAAGTGTTTGCTCAGACGTTGAAATATATGAGCGAACGGTCATTGAATCAGCGTTCTCAGCTTACTTGTCTGTCGTACGAATAATCCAGTTATAATTTTAAATCCTGTTTATTTATGCAGGAATTGGGGGAAGACGTCAGGCACCTACGGGACGGTCCATTAATCACCGCCCCAAAGCCGGGGGCTAAACGAATATGTTTAAGTGAAAGACGACCGAGAAGGCAACGATTTTTTACGTTTGCGTAATCCCGCTCCAGTGGAAATGACGTGCGGAACAGACATTTTGTATATCTCACAAAGCGTCAGCCAACACTTTAATATTTCTCTCAGTGTAGCGTTTGGTCCATAAAAAGGTTATTTGTCTGTGGGAATGTTGTTAGAGCTGTGATTCAATTAGGAGCAATTAAAAGGTCGTTAGCTACATATGATTTCTTACTGGGAATCAAGTACGATGTTAAAAAGAAAGATAATTATTTTTTCCTTATTAATATACTGTAAAAATTATGATGTTTTTTTACTAACAAAAAGCCATATTTGTTTTATACGAACTATCGAAGTCAAAATATTAGTTGATAATAATTGAAGCTCCTACCACTTATTTGCAATCTCTAAGCTGTTAAGTTTATATAAGGACCCATAAAATGTTAAGTCCGTGAATAAATCGCCCTTACTGCGATGTTCGTTTACTGTACTTATTTGATCGTTTATTCATGAACCTATTTAAATTTACTTCACTCCACTTTTCAAGTAATGAAATAGTAGTGTTCCACCATAAACATGTTATGTTATAAAAATACATTTCAGTAAAAGGTATTCTAGTCTTAGACAATAGACGTTACCTATAATGAGCTCAAAGATTTTACTGCTTTAATGAAGAAATCTTATTATTCATGTCATCTGGTTTAAATCTTTAAATCTTTGAAATACCAATAAACCGTCGTAAATTTCACTACAATATTTTATTTTTTCGACAAAAGTATTCAGCATCTATGAAGGATAATTGCTAGTTTCATAAAAGTATAACCGTAACCGTAATCTATTTGGATCTTTAAAACCGTAGTTCATAATTTACGTGTTCATTCGCTCGGCTCCAGGAAGCGTTTTGTGTATCGCAATGTTCATCGCTCATGACCGCCGAGCCCTCGTGTGAGTTCTACAATATGATGGTTAATTCGTTCGATTTTTAAACTAAAGTTTTGTATTTATATGTCTAAATATTAAATATTAGCACATTTAATGTCGTTTATTTTATGTTGGGACGGGCGCATACAGGATATCTTGGCTCCAACGCCTTTATATTTCTCCAACTCGTGGGAACAGTACCTATAGCGAAGATTAAAAATGTCACCTTATGTTCCCCATGAACGCGACAATTAAACTTTGTAGAGTCATTCGATCTGGAGAGATCTGGTCAAGAAGCGTAAGAAGTTTATGAGGACGGTAACCGTTGTAAATTCTTAGTCTCTGCTTATACCTATGGAAAAAAAGGCCTAATCCCTAGGGAAATTGTACAATAATTTTATCGTAGAGCAGGGTATAATTAAAAAATAGTGATATTTTGTTAGTCATAAGATGACATTCAATTTCAAAATTAGCAGTGCGTGTAGCCAGTGTTTAGTGACTTTTGTGATAAAAATCTTATTAAAGTGGGCTAAACAACATTGAACTGTATCAATTTAATTGTAGACATTGTGTTGTACATAAAATATGTTATTGTGTTTAATTTTACAAATTGAACGTAGCTAGCAAGCCGATCGGCCAGCTCGTGGTAAGTGATTAGACCAGAGGAGTCGCCAATGTATTGCCGGCTTTAAAGGAGAGCGCTTTTCACAACATTCTCGCAAAAGCCCCTTATCCTATTTTACTTTCGAAACCTATATGTTGTCATTAAAAATTTCAGTTATTATTTAAATTATGAAAATGCAACATTAATATTATACATTTCGTTATATAAGAATTTGCAAATCGGGAATAAAAATATGTATAACCACAACTCACATAACTACCCGTCAAAACCGAATAATCACATTTTAAGCTGGTAATAATGGCCGTAATAATCCAAAAACGTCTGTTTCCCGTTTGCACAGCGGCGGATAAGTACACAGAGGGAAAAAAAAAAACAACTAGATCAACCGCCATTGTCTTTTGTTCTCATCCGGAGCTCGAAAATCGCGTGCGAGTCTCGAAAGCCTAATGAATAAAGGTGATTCCTATAATAGGGCTCTTGTTTTTTTCCAAAACAAAGCGCTGCGTTACCGGGGCGGCCTTTCAACTGTTGACGGTTTAGTGCGAAATAAGAATAATTCGCTCCCCATTTTTTCATCATCACAGAACCACTTATAGGTTGGAGGGTCGTCGTTGGTGGAGTGGCTCAGACTTTATTATTGGCTCGCACAAGATCTTTTTGAAGGGAATCGAAACGAGGTCACTACTTATTGCCTGTACGCAGTTCCAACTTGACTACGCAACGCGGTTGTTTCTCCGCTTACGAGTTATGACGCCGAAATTGTTTAATGTTTGTTGTTATGTTTCAGCGCAATTCAAAATAATGTTTTAAGATAAGGGACCAGATCAAATAGAGGTCAGTTACGCTCGTGTAATGTTACACTTTGGGTGTAATTAGGACTTAGTATCTTATATCTATATGTTTTAAAAGGCCTTTTACACATAGCCTATATTTTCTATATACCTATGTTAAAATGAAGCACTCTCAATATTATATTATATCATGCGTTGTTTAAACTTTCACTGTTTTTACATTTAGACCAATGGTATCCAGATACTTCATATTGTAATTTTAATAACTTTTATTGCAATACGGTAATAGCTTTTCGTCTACTAGTACGCAATGTGACAAGTTGGTAAATTATTTTCATTTCAGGTTCGCAAGTTTCATGAGAATATCAATAATGCTCCATACTATTTATAGAATAACGAAAGGTTGCATAAGCATACAAAACGAAATATTATTTGGATTTAACAACTTCCATTTTTTTCGGGTAAATGTGGAACGGGATAATTGAAATAAAACGAGTGACATTTACTTTCGTGTCACGCGATATACGAAGATTAAAGCCGCTTACATTTCGCTGGGTCGCAGGACTTGTCTCCCCGCAAACGAGAAAGCTATCAAAGAGCCGGAAACCATAATATTTTATTAGAAAAATTACAAATTTGTTTTATAATCACGAGTATTCGTTGAATCTCGCATAAAACGCAAATAGCCTGAATTTATTTATTAATACGTAAACAGTATATGATTAATTACGGTTGAATTTAGGTCACTGACAGATCATTACAATAATTAGTTAAGGAAAGTGGTCATAACAAAAGATAAAAAAGTACGTTGTCCTTAAGTCGGAATGGAATTAGTCCTTGTGTTACCAGGACAGACTAATTGTCCACATCAATCATGGCATAAAGTGGTATGATAAATACGAACATATCCATATAAATTTAATATACGTGTTATACATGCAGCCACAGATCATTTCTCACAGAGGTATGCAGAGGCTATGCATTCCAAACGACTCTCGCTTCTTCTACTTTCTTTAAAATTGACATATAGGCTACGCATTTTCAATTCCAATCACTACGTCTTCTTTCATATGTATAACATAATTGTTTTATCTTATAGCTAATTTTATATGAAATACTACAATAATAATAATAATATTTTTTACTTGCAAGTTTATCGTTCTCTATCAAACACGTTGGTTAAGGCCCTTTTACATTATGTCGTCGGACTAAAGTAGCTATACGTGTGAGAACATTCGCATTTGAATGCTGAAACAAATTACGTGTTGCTAAGTTCTTTCCGCACTGGCTTCTGGTGTATTTTTTTATAACCTTTAACTTGTAATATGAAGCGAAAGCTCAGATTATCCCAAATGAGGTGTAATATTTCTGGCCATTTCACTACAGTGAAATGTTGCTCGACACTTGGGAAAAAATTAAAGGCTTTGTACTGCTTTATTCTTTTTCATTATCGGACTCTTCTGTTACTAAAGGTATTGCTAGACGTGGATAACCTCGGTTGTGTTCCTGATTAGGATTGATGTCTTTCTATTGTCAACGTGGCGTGGAACCGCGGTGATACAGTGATTCGTGGTCACTCAAATATGATCAAACCGGTCAGCGGTACGGCGCTTTTTTATTTTATCTTTTTTCCCTGGACTATTCAACTCAACTTTGGAAGACTTCAAAATCTTTTTACGACATGACCGGCACGTCTTGATTGTCCTCTGAAAAAAAAAAAAAATAACGAGTTTACTTCTAATTAAATCCCATTGTGATTCCTGGTATTTTCAATAACCGACCTTTAAAAAAGCACTCTCGCAAGACACCCGGATTTTTAAGGATTTTGATTCGAAAACAGAACGATTGAGAACATCAATCTGTCAGTTTTAATTCAGTATGCCTGGATATGTTTTTATAGTGCTACATTACCTTGACTTTGTATTACTTTATACCTGCAGTTAAAAATATTTTTGCGTAAGTTTGCATATAAATTGCTTTCCCGGTGCTTTAGTCGCCAGCGTTTTACTCATTCAGCTACCGTATTAGATTTTTAATTAGTTCTTTGTATGTTAGAAGCGACTACGTGTAACACTTAAAACTTTTCAAAGTTATAAGGTTTTTACATTCTTTGTATAGCTTTAAGGAAAGTTAATTTGTATAGGTGTTTAGGAAATTGTGATACTTAAATAGAATGTCTGAATGGTTTATTGACGTACTGTTTTATTGCCTGACCGTTAGTTTTTATTATTATTATAAAACTGACTTACATTCGGAGACTGACCTGAAATAGATCTTAGTCAGTTCTACAATAGTGCATATAACCAAAAACAGCAATAATCAAATCCAAACCTTCGTAAAACATAATTTTGGAAAATAAGAATTTAAAATGCATTTAAATCGAAATCGTTTATATTGTGAAAGGATGGCTTAAAACCCGGCATCGCTATAACATCACAGGTAACGGCCTTACAAATTTCTTTTATGAAAATGGAGGGAAACCTTTACCGGCGATTTATAGTCTTGCATATTACACGCAATATCGGCGCTATAATATACCGATAACGATAAATAACGCGATTACGCCGTTATCATAGGAAGGGCAAGTGAAATAAACGATAACATTGAAAGCGTATTTATGTTTGATAAAACGGGTCACGATGTAAATAAAATTATCAAGATCCATTTGCACGTTATGACATCAAATTTTGGTGGATTTACCCCGCTTCGGTCACGTCGGAAGGTATTACCGTTCTGGACGGAAATTAATTGAAATTAACTCCCTATATTTCTATGTTACTGGTATGTGCTACGCACGAAATGCGATGAAATTTAAATGTTATCCAGAAACCGCATAACATGACAATAAAATGAATAGTTTTAGTATTCATCCATGTATCTTATAAATATGTATGTAGATACAGTCCTGTATATATAAATACCTAGTATAGTATCTACGAGATGTTATAAATTATATAATATTTTCTGAGGTGTGTGAAGTCTACAGCGCACTTGGCCAGCGTGGTAGACTATGGCCTAAATCCCTCCCACTATGAGAGGAGACCCGGTCCAGCAATGGACCAACAAAATGGGTGGAAAAAAAAAATAGTATCTACTATTACCAAGTATACTACTAGTATACTAGATACCTGTATTCTATCTATTATTTTTAATGAAAATTCTTCGGCTCGATGAGATCGATTCATGGAGCTCCAATCAAAAACAAATGAATACTCTAACGATTTGACAAAAATAACACTCTACACTCAGTTTATTATAGGCGTTATTGAAAGAAATGCCTTAGTATGAGGCGATTTTTGTAAATACAAAAAACTAAATCATTTTACACCTATCTTTCTTGAGTCACGCAGGAAGGCATTAAGTTTTCGTACGAGGCTTAATTGAAATAAAGCACGTGGATACTGTTGCGCGTCACGCACGTATACGGCTAGTGGACTGTGGTGACTAAACGTTCTGTTGGACGAGCGCGTGGCTTCCTGCCGTGCGCATTACGCTTAATGTCAGGATAGGAATTAATGCCACTTACGTTTTATCAGTGGGATTTCCGATTAAATGAGTATGCGTGTATACGTTGACAAATAAACATTGTTGAACAACTTGATATGTCTTTTATTTTGCTGATTTGCTAATGTTTTCACATTATCACAAATTTGCGATTAAAGTGATTCAGATTCAATTTTAAAGATGTAAATTGGAAATTGGCTACACTTAAAAGGTATGCATTTTGGACTTGTTAACGTATTTACGCCTTGTACCGAAATAGTAACACATAATATCAAGATAATTCTTGTGAATGTTAAAGACAATGAACAATCATTCGAAATAACTACGCAAATATCATTCATCCGTACTCTCATGAAATCTGTGCAATCATAATGTTATTCACTTAAAAGCAAATTAAAATTGTACGGTTTTTTGTGTTTATTAGGGAAAAGACAACAAAAATTAATGTTTCGGTTCGTTTTATTGAATTTTTTAAATTTACCATGCTTGTTTAGCGAATACGTATAATTTGTAGGCACTGGACATCGCCAGCACATGCGGTGGAACCGCAACAAAGCGTACTTTATACTGCGACCACTTAAGCCGTTGAATGCAAATGAATGCTTTATATCGATGATTCGTATTCACTAGGGGCTGGGAGACATTCCAAGTTTAAATTGTGTATTTCTAAAAATAGCTCTACGACTTTCCAATAATAATTCAATAGGAAAGTGTAATGATTATTGTGAATATTTTGCTAATTTACAGGATTTACAAGCAGCGTGTATACACAACGGACCTGTGTTAGTATTAAGGAGGTTGAACAAAACTTTCTATTTTTGATTGTTATCATGAGAAATATTTAACTTGGTAGCTTCTTCATTAAAAGTAACAAACACTTTGCTGAAGACAAAATTTGATGATATATAAAGTTACAACAGTGATAGGTATATACGAACTATAACGAGAAATCGTTAAACTACCGGTCCAAGATCATTTGATAAGCAAAAAAAAAGTAAAAAGTAGGTTACAAAATGTTGTTTGTTTAATTATTGTTTTAAAAAAAATTAAAAAGTCTTGTAATATACAAGTCACTTAATTTACTGTCATTCTCAAATAAGTGATAAGTTTTAATTTAATATAACATCAATACAATATAACTTCATATAACAGGGATGATCTTTTCATAAAACAGGGCCTTTTATAAACCTTGAAATTCTTGGTTTTCTTTATCTGGCACCACCCATTCATCAGCCTTCAGAAGTCCATTGCTAGACACAGGCCTCGTACCTGATGTTATTGCAAGAATGTACATTATGAGTAATCACAAAAATTCTGTCGCTTTTTCAAAGTTACAGCTTAAATACAACAATGGTGACAACCCTAGGGCTGTCACTTATAGAATAATTGATTTGGTTTATTCCACTTGCCACCAACTTATCGAGCCGCACGCAACGTAATGTTATCTTATTATTTATTCACGGGTCAAAGATGTGAAATCACGATTTGATTACTGAAGTTTATGTTGCAGATATGAATATTCCATATCTACAACATTACATAAAGATACTGTACTGTACTCGACGCTAAAAATTCTATACTTACCTAAATATTGTTAAGCTACTGTTTCATTCAAATTAGCAAACATATTTTCATGTTAACTAATCATTTTTTACGGTTGTGTATAATGTACAGTCATAGTGCTCAGTCGAGTATTGATACAACATTCTTTATTGGAATATACATAATTGTATACGTGATAATATTGACATAACTCCTCCAAACGCTGTCGGAGAGGTTCACCGATTTACCTAATGATCGCAAACATTTTATGAATATTTTCCAATACCCTATCAAGGGCTGTCGATGGTCCGGACGCGTTCGATATTACTTTATCTAGCATATCGATATGACAGCGTCTCAGTATTCTGAGTAACCAGGTACGATGTCAATATAGAATATTTTTCCCTCGTAGCAACAGTATATACGCAATAGTATATTGCTATGTGTACCTACATCCAGGAAATAATATCTGCTCTGAGAGGGTTACGTGCATCCTTTCTATTATATTACAAAGCTCTCACCGCAGAGCAAATATAAATAAGAAGCGGTATCTAGACTAATAATATACCTATGCTAATTTTATTGATCACGAACTCACTCATTTATATACCAATAATAGAGTTTTTACGGTGATATGAAATTATAAAATGAAAATTAATAACGAAATGCGTGTAAATTATTCTCTCAGTACAGTTATATCGAAGTTTAAAATATTTAAACAGATACCTTTAATGGATGATGAGAGAATAACAAAACAGATATACATACATATAGTAACAATGATATGTAATGATGGATGTAGGTGCCGAGACAGACTCAGACTTTCCAATCTCGATCAAATGACCAGACACTGGCTGATGGGGGCGTCAAAAGACTACGAAACCTGGGGATTATATATGAAGAATGCGATGATAGTAGAAGAAGCACGTCAAGTTTATAACGATAGACATAATAGACACTCGGTGCTCTTTGCCTACCTTGTTAGAAACCTGGCGTGTCGGTACAATACTCGTAATGAGAATATAATATACCTAATAAGATATATTAGTTACTAGTTGTTAACCCCGGCTTCGCCCGCGTGCCCAAAATAGTAATGATAATAATATGAAAATAAAAAAAGTGTAA
>DWDX01000643.1:0-24199 GCA_018245675.1 Agara michaeli | reverse complement strand
GGCAATAGGCTCACCACCTATTCCATTGTGGGACTTAAACGTAACTGGTGAATTGTGGGGGTGTACTACACTCCTCTTCCTACCCCTTAGGGGATTACAGGCGTGATGTTACGTGTTATTACAAGTATTAAAATATCTCTAGATGCTATCCACTTCAAATTCCTCCATCGACCTGGGAAGGCAGACTATACATTTTTAATATACATATCACGTATATAAAAAATAACTACTATTTTAATAATTATTCTTTTCTTTATCGATAAATCTTAGATAAAACACAATATATACGACATCATTCAATTTCAATTATAGGTACCTACATAGAACAGCAATTCGTGGGTTATCAGGACACAGTATTCATCTCTGACGCAGTTACGTCACAAACGGTTGTTGGCTGCTCGGATAGGTTCAGTGTCGTCAATTTGCTGTGTAGTGTACAACCGGCGAATACCTCTTAACATCGTATCATTTATATACTTTCAGGCAAGCGAATAGTTGCAACGTCGTTTCACAGCAACCCCAAACTAACAAAATGTAATGAAATTTTAAAAACAACCTAATTTTGAATATCATATAATATAATAATGTGGTACCATATTTAAAGGATAACGCAATTATTTGTTTAAGGTCGGAATTAAAAAATAATATTTTAGTTTTATTGATTTATTTACTTTTAAAAAGGATTTTTTCTATTGTCTTAACATTCCATTGGTAAACACAGATCTTCTGTCATACTGTATTTTTAAAATTCCATAGTCTACCACGCTGTCCAACTGTGGATTGGCAGACTTCACAAACCTCAGAAGATTATGGAGAATGTTAACATGTGCAGGTTTCCTTTGATTCATTCATTCACTTAATTTTCAATCTACGTGTTTAAAGCACATAACTTTGAACAATCAGAGGTGGGTACCAGGAATGTGAGACTAAAATACTCTATTAGCCTTTTAAAATGCCATTGCTATATAAATAAACATTTACTCGTTTATTTGATTTGTTCTTTGCCACTCACTTCATTATTAATTAATGGTACATGCAAACAATTAAATAAACAAGTAATGTTTATGCTTAAAATAATTATCATTAATATCCCAGTGTTGCCAGGCAATGCAGTACACAATGTGAATAATATACGATGCGTTCCAATTTATGCATTTCCGCAAATTGGCCCCCGTTAGTAATGATTATTGGTTGACTGGGTTTTTGCCGGTAATGCACACTAGGTATTAATAGTAAATTGTACCGAATTCGTTAGTTAAATTTCCTGACAATGAAATTGAAAATTAACTTTTAATTCCCGTAATTAAATTGAAATTGCGACTAGCGCTTTACCTGATTTAACGTAGGTACCTTTACAGGCGATAAAGACTAAAATAGTCGTTCTTTATCAATTAGAGAAGCAAACGAAGCGTGCAGGTTCCGTGATAATTTGTTTTCGAAAGGTATTAACATTATATAGGTATGGGATAGTCAATTAAAATATATCTCATGATTTCGATGATATACTATGACTTTTGACAGTAAGCCTAAAAATACATACTCGCCTTCACTATTCTATTTTCCTTATACTTAAAGAAAAGCCAAATAATATTATGTATAAGAAGTTATATTTAAAACGTTGTAATATTGTAACGAGTGAAATCTAAGAATGTTTTGTTTTGGGGATGATAATTAGCTTATCCCAATTAATGCTTGTTTTATCTATGCATTATTCATGTACTATATCTACACCAAATTAACTTACTGCATCAAAGGATTTCAGTTAGGATAGGTAAGCCTGTTCGCTAGAAAATTTGCAGGTTGAACGATAATTATTTAATTAACCACTAAACCGAGTACGGTTGGCACAATGACCAATCAGTAGATTGGTCATTGTACCCACCATTTTTGTAATTATCTATCTAAGAAGCAACTTTAATTGTGTCGTTATTGCTTATATGTATATACAGTAGGAGATAAAGAATAATTATGTTTAATATCTCATTTCAAAATAACAAATAAACTAGGTCAAAATATACATAAATATGTATAATAGTTCTGAGCTCAGGAACTCATAAAACTATTACCTACTTGAAAAACTATTGCATTAAGTGAACTGAACTACGACAATATTAATATTATACTGGAATATGTATACAAACTTGCATAGAATTAGCAACAAAGTGTAACATTGTTTATGTAGCTGTTAAAGTAATCTCGAGGGTGTAGATGGTTTATAACTCAATAGTGAGAGAATGAACAATAAAGCGAATAAAATGTAGAATAAATTTTGATTTCCTGTGTATAATATGTTTTGTTCAGTTTTGTTCCGTGGGTCGTTACTGTGTTTTTATTTCCATCTCCACTCTGTCAAGTTTTGTTTTAAATTTCATTGGAAAAATCGTTGGATAACTACTATGCATACGTTGTAAATGGTAGGCTTTAACGGAGAACACACATTTGATCACGTGGCAGGTGTGGCAATCTTAACCGAAGCAATAAATTAAAGACGTATTTGGGGCTGTGGAAACTTGCGATCCTGCACCCCGTGTTGCTAATTTTTATGGATTTGTATTTAGATAAGAATGTGACGATAACACGAACATACATGAAATGATTAACTACAGTCGATCATTGAAATATGATTATTTACATTATACACATACATTTCTTTAAATTATAAAATAGTCTTCCGTTAGACTACGACCTCACATGATGGTAAACAATAACAATAATGATATAAAAATTTCAAGTTTCAATAACGTTTCACACGTAAGCAACTTCCATGAAACGATGAGCTTCAAAGTAAGCGTGAAGAGCCCCGTCTAAGCGAAGTGCTGAGGTGAATAGCGCACAGGACGACACCCAGGCGCGACACGCCGATAAAACACGTTCTTCATGGAAGACCGATGTTGAGCCGGCACTCGGTAAGCGGTCATCGACTCCTTTGTAAATATCCTATTTATTAAGTCCGCATAATGCAAATGCTATAATATTTTTTTGCCATACCGAACGTTATCGGAAAATAGAGGATATATTTTCAAGTGATTTCGTATTTGGAAAGTTGTTTTAAGTAGTACATACCTACCATTTGATATGTTTATGCTTCGGTTAATTACCTATCAAATCCAAGGCATAATTAACTTCATTTGTGGGGTAACGCTCTATGGTATTAATTACAACATAAAGCAATAGTGATAATCAAATTTTCTTGTTCAATGTATTAAGATAATAAATTATTATTAAAGGAGATATCAGATATTCAAAAGAGATTTATTTTTTAGTTATTAAAATATGTACATTCATAGGTACATGTACAGTTTTTCTATAAGTGCCGAAACAAATACCTATTACCTAAACTTTAAAAAGTTTAGACTGGCTCTATCATTTTAAATGTGGAACTGTATCTTGATAGTAGACCTTATGGTATAATTTGCGAAAGTGAAAATATGCTGTACATTGTATATCAAATACATCAGAATTGTAAAGAACATTTTTACATATGCAAAAAGTAGGAAACGAGTAGGCAGCAGTCGCGAAACTAAAATTAAGGTTTGGTTATCTGAATACAAAATCAGGACAGTACAGGTAGGTAATTACTACGTATAATGGTAAGATTATATTACACGATAACCTGTAATAAGGGTACTATTATGCTATTCACATATAGCATTATAGCAATTCGTTTAAATGCTATAGTCTGTGGTGTCGCAGTGGATTCAAACGTGAAATAAAGTACAAATATAATTGAATAATAATATAATGGAAGAATGTTTACGCAAAAACATAAAATTTAGGCCCTAAAGTATTATGGTACATCACAAATTAACATTGAAATATATATAACTTCAACATGAAGGTCATCATTAAAATCTTCTATGACAATAAAAGAATATGAAAGCAAAATGATACAGAACAAGATAGAAGAAGAATTACACAAAACAAAGTAGACAGTAACACAAACATTGAAACACAAAAACAATGGAGAAATTTGCTAAGTGTGACTTCAATTACAGGTGCAAACGACAAGTTAAGGCAACATTAAGTAATTAAAAAAGTACATAGATGAATTTAACATAACAATCAAGAAGGAAATGAAATGGAAATTTAAGTATATACATACAACTATAAAAATGTAAATATTGTGTAGACATTCTGTGCATAAGCTTGAACAAATAAGGGCAAGTTGTGCAATAGGCGATTATTATTTTGCAGTAACAAAAAGGAGGTGCTACGCAAATATATTCCCATGGCGGCTTGCGCGTTTTTTCTGTGTTCTCTTGCGGTAGACAAAGTATCATAAAAACTCTCCAGATACGTGCATTGCCCCGTTTTTTTGAATAGCCGTTACATTTGAAATGTGAGCACTACGTAAGCGCTTTAACTTTTTGCTAACTTTTATTCTACATGAATTTACACAAAAGCCAGGCAAAGCGATAATGTCTTCCATTTGTTAAAAGACGAGAATTACATCGCCACTGACGGAGAAAAGAATAAAAGGGTTGTCTTTGTTGGTCGCAAAAGGAATACATTTTATACTACAGTTCCAATTTTGTACAACTCTCATACAATCACTCTATTGTAAAGTCCTTACCGCTACTTCTCGTAACATTATGGGAAAGCAATACTGCCTCGTCGCTCCAAAGCCTTCGACGTTACGGCTGCCATAAAAACCTATTAAAGTGCTTATGGAACAGCATCCATTATTCAGATCCGTTATCAAACCTCTCAGTATTCATTGAATGTCAATATTAAAAATTTATATAAGAAATTCTCTTCAGAATAGCATTTTCAGAATATTATTGTAATTTAAAGTTTTTTGCTAAATATATATTGGTCGAATATTATTTCGCAAATAGGAGTAGAAGGCGTTTATAAAGTGTCCACAAAAAGCACGGCACACCGAGCGACGGCACCGCGAGGATTGCGCCTACGACAGAATCCAATCTCTCCAGAACGATTTGATTAAAAGTTTTGCATTTTTCCCACTCCAATTATGTCTCATTTTCCCCTAAACTTTTAAAAAGCAACATATTATTTTTTTATATATCGAATAATGTTTTCTACGTTGGTAGACTCAAACACATAAGTCGCTTTAGGGCTTTATGTCTTTTAAGTATTTTAATTTTAAGCAAATTGTAAATAAATGAATGTTGTAATTAATGAAAATCAATCAGCCTCATATATTTATCACATTTGTTCAACGTATACTGTATGAATAATTCGCGAAGCTTTGTAAATTTATTCTCCAGCCTTAGATAGGCAGAATTTTGAATGACCAGAGCCAATCCCTTCTTTATCTGATCACACAGATGTCGAAATGAAAACAGCGGCCGAGCCCACCGGATATTGTTCACGCCTACGCCACTGTGCCAGCGATGGAAATTAGAAGCTTTCAATTAAAATGTATGTGGGTTCGGCATTTCAAAGAAGATTAGATAGATGTTTCCTAATCGACCTTGATCTTCTTCTCTTATCGTACACCTACATTCTAATCACGTCTTACCTCATCAGCTTTTATCACCGCTGTGCACTTATTGTAGATCCGTCAGTCATGGACTTTTATATAGAACTCTAAACCAGCCAGTCATTGGAAAACTTCTTATATAGGAACTCTTTCTTGGAACTCGTTATATAGAAGTTTAAATTATTTTAGACTCAAACCAACAACATTTCAAAATAAATAACATCACGTTCAAAACCTATTATATAGGTGAAGCTTGGCATCCTATCTGTTTTTATCTGTGAAAAGCCAATCCCACTTTCACGCAGCGCATTCTATTAACAGACTGGGCTGTATTGAAAATAAAATGCATGTAGTATCAAGCTTCTAGGTTATATTCCACTCGACATAACGAAACGCAAACTAGTGTACCGCTCTGTCCCATTAATTGCCTTTAGAGGTATTTTTTAAATTAATGAACTAAAAACGCGGATGCGCAAACTGACGTTGAGTGGGCCACAGCAAGCGTTTAATCAAATCGAATTTTTAGTATTTCGAGTTTAAATTACAATGATTATAACGCATGCTATTGTATTGTATATAGTACAAGCAGGTATGGTTACCTGTTAAATAGCACAAGTATATAGAAAACCGCGGGTAATATTATAGGTAATGGACATAATGTGCTTGACATCAATAAAATACTGTAGCGTTAGGGTAAGGATTAAAAGACCCCTTGAGAAATAGTGTATCTGACAGTAGACATAGAAAATATTCCTACTTTGCGGCAAAAATGAATATAGCCGACATGAAGTTCTTAAAAAATGTTAATTGTACAACAGTACTCAAATAATATTAGGTGAAAAAGTTGTAACGGAATGTGGTGTAATAATAAAAGTCAAGATAAATTTGGATTATTTATTGATCTTCGACGCCCCCTTCTGAGCGCTTTATCAGCTCATATAAAAATCTTGCATCAGAAAGTATTTCAAAATATAGTATCTAAGAATATTTGATCCTGTCATGTCGCAATCGGAAAATACTTGTTTCTACGGACGCCTAAGGAATCACAGTTTCTACGCAAAGTTGATTACCATGCCATTCCGTAGCGTCCCTTGTGAAATACGTTGAAAGGTTTCATAGGCTTATGAATTCTACCTGCGTACCGAAATAAATTGCAAGAAAATACATTTTTTGCGTACAAAAGTTATATAATAATCAGTGTTTCAAGTACATGAACAAAGACTGAAATTTTTAATTTTTTTTTAAATATAAACTATACATATTATGATCTATGTATATGCACCTTGCATGCATTTTATCATAGTTGTAGATATAAAATACAAGAAATAAATATTGCTTCAGCCTCAAGCATCATAAAATTTCCTGTACAAAATACCTAGCACAAAACAGATATGTACCCTAAGTTCACTATACCCTTTCATTCAGTCCGGTAATCGAAACTGGAACAATATATATACAATTATAACAGGAATTGAACATGTAACAAATACCTATTGTCGTTTAATTCCTCCATAATCAATAATGCACATTGATAAATTCATGGACGTAAACGTAGTCTATTTTGAAGTGCCTCATTATGTTGCGTCAATGGCCGGATAAGCTTTTAATAGTTTTATCCAGCATTACAAATTTCCATTTAGTCATTGTAATATATCAATAAATGTTCTCAAAGACGTGTCAACTTGGTGAACGTGGTAGCCTATGGTGTAGTATTGCTATGGTAAACTGTACTATACCTATATTACCTACATATATATTTTTTATATCTTGAGTATAAACCTAAAATTCAGAAAAAAGTACACGCATATTCTGTTGTGATGAATATCTATTCTTTTGTGTCTTTATTTTCTGAATCTATTACTTTACCAATCATAATAAATTCGTCATTCCAATCTATATATTATGTTCATTGTTTGACACGAGTGCGTGAAGCAATAATGTACCTAAGGAAGCAAAAAGAATGCCGACCAAATTGATATTCCGACCTTATATATTTCATACACCGTATAGCTTTCTAAGTCTGCGTGAAGTACGTGTGTACCTGGGAGACCTCATTTCGCCTTATACATTTTGATGTCTGCAATAATCAAAACAAGTTTGCTTAAGACAATTATATTGAATAAAACAATTTGAATTTAAATTTAGAGTATATAAATAAAACCTTGTATCGAAAATATTATTTTATTATTTATGAGTTATTAATGTTAAAAAATCATAGTTATACAACACCGTTCAACGTTTTTCTCAATTCATAACTTAAGAATAACTGCATAATTCAAATGAAGCTCCGCGGTCAAATACTTAATAAATATAAATGCTACGAACCCACCGGCTAAGGTTCGTGGAATGAAATTATTTCTTTATGCCCTTTATAATGTCTCAAGCTGTATAAATAATTCATAAAAGAATAAGATTTTCATATTCTTTCACTTATCTCGTTGTTCTGGAGGGCGGTCGCGTAGCTTTGTTCTCCAGAAGCCAACTACCTGCGAAATAAAATTTATTTTTCAGAAATATCGTTAAATGTACATATGAGTGTAAACCGTGTATTTGTAGTATAAACATTAAACAAAACATTTAGAATGTTTTCAATGAAATTGTTCATAGTTCCAGTTTATATTCTCATAACATAACATAATGAATAATAATTGTACATGATACAGAAACATTTGCCGAGTGGAGAAATTAGGTATAATTGCTAATAACCAATTTTTTCAGATAATTAGCACAATAAGAGTTAAAATCAACCAAGCTTATATATGCGTAATTCATATATTATCACATTGATTTTATAATCGTAATTTTGTTACGTCTCTCAATGAGAGCTAAGTGTAAAATTATGTTTTTTATAGTATTCGAAATAATTAACTCCCTACCACTTGGGGGATTACAGGCGTGATGTTACGTTGAAGTAATTAAAACCATTCGCTACCATGCAACAAAAACAAGAAACAAGATTCAGCAATATTACTGATTCGCTTTTATCGAGTCTTCAGTTTGCATTTTAATATTTATGAGAATATTAATTCATTTTCCCTTTTCAGAATGTTTTACAGAACATAGCAAATGTATAAAAGTAATGTAAGTAGCGTAGTGCATGAAATTCGCTTACAAAAGCAATCCATGTATGTTTTACACAGTTGCAGAGTTCCCTCTGTAATTTTTGACAATCGGTTGTACTGCACTTGGGTGCAAAATTTTATAATACACGACGTAAATAAATGGATGTACGTTTTTAGTATTGACGGTTTTGTGTTTTCTAAGTCGCATAGTATAATAAGACGGGACGTTCAGATGTTAAGTTTCTGTTGTGTGCGGATATTTATTTCCACGAAGCGTAGATCTCTGTACATAAATTCGAGTATATAATTACATTACAGTGAAACCCGTCTAAATTTAATATTAAGAGTCTCTTATTTCATAGAAAGAAGATACCTAACCAGCGGGATCGGCCGATGTCTACAGTACTTTACTAAACTATCATCCTCCCTACAGTGGGGTGTTTATTACCAAGTAGAAAAGATTTTCTTAGCTCCTATGTTGCGTTTCAATAGGCCTAACGTGAGGTAATCTTCTGAACTAAAAACGTATCCCTTGAATAACATTTGCCTAAAATAAGTGTACTTAGTCAGTGTAACGGTGACTTAGTGCACAATTTTTTTTTCACAAAATACTACGCAAGTAAATTTTGAATCTGATCTTTTTACGTATGCCTATAACTTTTAGAGCTATTTGTAATGACCATACATTTGCAAAATAAGAGACAACTTTTTTGATTATATACGAAAGTTAATTTATACTTTTAGTCGCATTTAATATACATTTTTCTAAATACATTAAATAATATTATGATAACGCTCTAGAGTACCTACCTAATTATTCAATTTTGACTATGAAGCCATTAGCCTAATAGCCAAATTCTATCATACGTCATAAATATATGTATATGTGATGTATGAGTTAAGTGGGTCCTCCGTCATTACCATATCTCGCCGCAAATGTTACCTCGGTGACAACATCCAGTCCCTTACGTTTTATTAACTGTTATGTAGCCATACATAGCTATACGAGTACTTCGACATCATGTTTAAGATCTTGAAAACATGCTATCAGAATGAAATGCTTATATTTATCGTTGTTAAAGAAATGAACATGTATTTTATCACTTAAAATTTCGTGTGTCTAAATTTATGTAGGTGACTTTTATAAGTGGCCAAAACTCGATTTTTCGTCGACTTTGTGTACATTGAAATTTTTTAGGTACATTTATTGAAAAAAAAGTAGCTCTAAGATTCAAAACAAACCTTTATATCAACTTTTATTACAAACGGCTCAGGAGTTTAGCGGACATAGTTACTTTTGCAGTTACAATCGATGAATACAGTTAGGATTATCCTATTAGTATGGATTTTTACGATTCTTCTCCATTGTTAATTATAATGCACATTACTTGTTTGCTGTAGCCAATTAGGTACTTCAGAGACAATCATAACTGACCCTACCGTAGAGACAGGATATTCGCGTTTCGTCAGATACGGAAAATATTTAATTAAGCCGAAAGAGCACTTGATTTTTACAATTTGTGCGGTCTGCCAATTAAAAAGTTGAAGAGATTGGAATGAACGACAACGAATAAGAGGCGTTCAAACTTATTTAGAAACTTTCCGACGCTGGCACAGACATTGCGCCAGCGAATGAAGTAAAAATATTATTGTTTAACTTTTTGATCTTAATAGCCGCCGACGTCACTATACATTAAATTCTGAATGCCAACGCAGGTAAAAATTACAAATGATGTGGTTTACTATTATTTTGAGATCGTCTACCGACTGTTTTAAGCACATAGGTAGTCAAAACGCACCGTTTGATTTGGCGACGCTTAAAAATAATACTCACGCACTAATACATAATATAATACGCCTCTCTTTCACACAGCCCCACAGATTCTATACACGATTGACAATTCGAGCGCTGAAATTGAGTTAAAATTATAAAGCACGGAGATATAATAATCGAGGCCAACTCGCTTATAGAGAAGATTTGTACCCAGTAGCGTTTAGTACGCGTAAACGAGATGATAAGTTGCAACTAACATTTTTTAAGTATGAATATTGTTCACTAAAGACATATGTTAGTGAGACAAAGTTTCAACTAGGCGGTTTACTTTCGCGTGAGTTTAATGTTCTAGAAAGAGGGAATAATTGGCCTCTCTAGTGCCACTACACTCGAGATCCGCATTAAATTTTATGACCCACGTTTTCATCTCACTAAAGTGATTATCGACGTTTTCTGAATAATACATTTTACTGGTCTCTCTTTGAACCTTTTTAATCCCAAGTGTGCTTTACTATTGATGTTTCACGTCCGTCCTTTGATTTATTTACATTGGGAGTGCTTACGTGCGTTTTAAATAGCATACTACTTTGGAACAAATTTAAATATTAAACCCAATTAATTATTAACTTACTATCATCGTTCGTAATTGAAATCGTTGGTCTGTTATGCTGTGTGTTATTTTGACAATAAAATGTATATACATTTTATTGTATACACATATATATGTGTAAGTCTGTGTGGGCGAGTGCCTGTCAAACCTATCTGAGTAAACACAGAAGTACCAGTTTTGTCTAATTCTGATCGCGTCTGAATTATCTGTTAATTATGTGACATTTGTTGAAAATCGTATTAAAAAATGAAGCCATAGTCCTCGCTTCAATTAATATGAGCCTGTAACGATGTTACGTCGATTGACGTCAGCCCATTTACATTAATTTAACGTCGTTGGTGCGGGATTTTGTCAAATATATTTTTACCGATGATTACCGATTACTTTTGGTATTAAGTTACAGATAAATAATAATTATTGCGGAATTTTCTGCTTACATTACAACTGCTAGTAAGTGTTAAAGTCGCTTTTTTGTTAAAATTTGTAGTGCTATGTGTCGTGTATCATAGTTTCTATATTTAATGTTATTAAAATATTGTACATAAAGCCGCTACGCTGATAAAAATAAATTTGTTTATAAAAAATCGTATATTTATATTTTAGGTATAAAATGTCATAGGTGCTCAGAAATCGTCGCAGTCAGTATAAAAAAAACCTGATAAAATCTGTTGAAAGAGGACATGTTCTATCGCGAATCTAACTGAAGTGGCAGTTAAAGATAGTCAACGGTCGCTTTCAAGTGGTTTTTTATCCATATATTTTCGATCGAGGCATTTCCGTCACAAGAGTAAGTGCTCCATTACAGATATCATCTGAATTTTCACACTGCGAAATAAGTTAACTTACGTTGTAGTTGAGGGATCGAATTAGAATTAGCTTACAAAATGAGATCGTATAATAAAAATAATGTAACAATACATTCAATTTTAGAGAAATATCAAGAAAGACGCAGCGAGCAAGCGAGTAAATGTTTAGGCGAATGAAAGGCAAGATTGATGAAATGAAGTACGAAATTTTGAAAATTAGAGTCGCAATAACTGAAGTAGAAACACAGCGAGTTACGGCCGACTGCTTGCCCTCGTCGAGCAATCTTGTGGGAAATCAAGGCTCCGCGACCGAGCAATCTGTTATATCAGTGACAACACCAGCGTAATATGAACCCCTAAGTCTCCCAGTCTTTATTCCAGACCTTACTGAACTCAGCTCTTTCAATCCGGAGAGTGCGAAATGATATAAGCACGTAACATATTACCGCAATAAATTGTTGTTGAAGTATCGTGGTTCCTGAAATTCTGTTTATTTCTCTGCGTTGGTGCTCTCAAACGTAAAATTAGTGCTCTCAATAATAGATAAAGCCTTTGATTGCGACAATTTTGCGTGTAGTCGCATTGATTGAGGATGAATTATTGCATTCATTGTACAAAAGCGTTGCTAAGGACTTGTTATTGCAACTGAATGAAAAATGTCATTGTGCACATGCAAACATCGCGAATGAGCTATTCTTTGTACGAACATAATACGTTACACGTGTCTCACACTTTCGAAACAATTAACTGGCTTTGTTGAAACTTATCTCCGGCAAGATATACTTAATTAGAAATTCTCGTTTAATATTTGATCGAAAACTAATTAAATGTGATATACGCTTTCCATGAACATATTATCATTATTAAATTCTATTACATATATCTGATGTCAAGCATGTGGCAACTTAATGAACCAAAATTTGAAACTTTGTTAAAAGTCAACTTCTCTAAAAAAGTTGCTGTAACACTCTTTTACTGCCTATCTAAACGAATAGTAAAAATTAAATACCATTTCTTTCATTTTTTAGGTAAACATTATTATAAGACATGAATTACATATATTATGTATTTTAACCCCCTTTTTATCCCATTAGTAAGTAGATGCTCATCTACTACGATATGTATTTTTTAATTTAATTGATTTTTTCAATTTAAAAATCTAAATAAGTATTGTCTCGTAATTTGAGAGAAATAAAATATTGACAATACGAGTAACATTATAGTTCACTTTATTTTAACACAGAATTTCATGTTTATGTTAACACTCAAATCGAAGGGAATTGCTTAAATCAAAATGCATTGTAACATATAAATTCGATATAATTCAAATCTTGCTTTGTACTTAATAATAACATATGTATAACAAGTCTCTAGTCCACATTAATTCAAAATATGTAAGAATATTGTGTCGAAATTGAATTTCCGTGAGTCGTATTTGTCTACTTTAGGTTACAAAATGTAGGTATGTCAGAGTTTTCCAAGAGTATCCTCTGAAAAGTTTTTCTAGGAGTCCTTTCAAAGATAACGGTCGCAGCTGTTGCAACTTCTTTATTCAAATACTTTCTTCGAGTAGGGGCAGGGCATTGAAATAATAAGTATCCTCCAATAAGAGATATTTTAATGCTTTACTGTATATTACTCAATATAGTGTACCTAACAATCAAGATAAATACTTCTTTGAACATATTTCGCTCAGACATTTAAATTTAACTACATTATATAGAATATAACTATAATAAAACCAGAGACTGATGAGAAAACCGTATTAGGCAAGCACAAAGACCCCTCTTAAAAAAAATTGGAAATTGGAGATTTGAAGTTTGGTAATAGATTGTTAAAATCAGTTCTTCAATTATTATGTTTAATAATAACCTATCATTAATGTTGTAATGTATCATCGGCGTTTAATTATAAGTTTAAATCTACGCAATTTCATTGTGATTGCATATGACAATAGATCGTTACTCAAAAAAATACATTAACGTTCTTATTAGATAAATATATTTTGTTACATTTACAATGGCGAGTGCTAAACATGTGTGTTATAAACAGGCACTCCACTGGAGCCGGCGACATGCGACAAACGAACACTGAACCATCATGGCTTTGTAAACATCAAATACAGTCAGCTTGTTACCCGCCACTGAAATTCTTGAAAACTTCATAAATATAACTCTGAATACTGAATCTCACGAGTAATTTTACATTTACGTGTTTGTTTTGTTTTTATGTTCGGACAGTTGAAATTTTTATAAATAGACTTTTTACGTTTTGTGAACCTTATGGATATAATATAATACAATAAACTTAATTGTACACAGGAACACTTTATACAAAGACTGCAAAGCAGCGTGGAACGGACAGTCTTATCGTTCGTTTAGGGTTTCCTCTGGACTTGGGTAATGAGTATATCAAATTTTAAATTATTAAAAATAAGCGGCTTAGATTTTGCCTTTTAGTCTGGTTGTTTGGTGTTCGTCTTTTCTAATATAGGAAAAATCTCGAAAACCTCTTTCTCCAATTGTTTTCTTTGAATCACTACCTTGTAAACTTTTATCTACTTATGATTTCGTCTGTAAAATGTATTGTACAACGAAGTATTTGTATTTTATATGGTCAGTGTCACAAAACTGTAGTTTTAACTCTTATGATTCTGAGAAGTATCAAACGGTGAATGTTTGATAATGACACGATAATATTTTTATAGCCATATTTTGTTAAAGTCAACAATGAATACTGAATGCAAGTTTCATAGGCCAGAGGTGGAGTCGGTCCAACTAGCAAATAATTCTCAAAAATCTTTCCACATTTCAATAATTGCTAACAGATTAATTAAATTCTCAAGAGCTTTTAGCGTTCAGCCTTCTTTTAGGCTTCGCTATATATACCTACACATACATATTTTGTATATATCTGTGTATCGAAATAAACTGTTTTAAAACAGGATATTAAAAATGTGGGGGTGTACTACATTCCTCTGCCTACCCCTTAGGGGATTACAGGCGTGATGTTACGTACTAAAACCGTGCTTAAACAGTTTCTTGTGTCAATTGCTTGAATCACTGACCGTGAGTCATATGTTGCAATGTAGAGGTGATCTCTAACAATGCCCCTATCTGTTGTAACTAGTAGCACTTTGTTAACTATAAAACAACTGTAAGAGATGTAAAATATAAAAGAAGAGAAGTAAAGTTTTCTGAACATGACATTTTATTCGTTATTACCTACATACATACGTACATAATGCATAATGAGATACATTTGCAGCGACTTCGTCAAATAAAACTCTCATCGCTTCGTACAATGTCAAGAACCGCGATCATTTACAACATTGTTCAGTTAACGAGGGTTGACATGACTGTCACTCGTTACGACTAACTCGCGTCACTTTCTTGTTAAAATGCAGCTTGAGTGAGTTAAGATACTTGAAATTGAATAAAAAGAAGTAAAACCTTCAATTAAATATCATAATAAACTATAATTGAGTGTAATAAAACTCAATATTAGTCTTAAATCATTGTATGTACACACTGGAGTCCACGTATTGTCTTTAAATATTTTTGAAGATGACTTCCTTTACATAATCAACTTCAGCTCTGTTCCGAGCTGGGATTTAAACTATAATTTTTCAATGTTCTATTAATCTTTTTGTACTGTGTTAAATTTTTTACGATTAAAAGTTATTCTTCGAATTTTATTTTTGTGAGCAGCGAATGTATTGGATATGACAGAAATTATTTTAGAATTTTTCACTCGATTTTATTCAATAATATACATTATTAATTGTGCTCCTTATTAAAATTTATAGCAATAGAAATTTTTATTTATGTATTTTATTTGCAATTTAGTACACTGCAAATCTTACAAAAACATACATATGAAATTTTGTACTCAGGTACCTACTGCTTATCTTTCTGGCTGTAGCATACAGCATACATCTACTTATTAACGAGGTGTTAAAAATCAAGTCGGATAGAATTAGTAAAATAGATCCTATCTGCTTTCAAAAAGGTTCGTAATTGTTACAGTAAATCAGAAAAAGTATAGATTTAATTAATTAAACTACAACATAGTTCACTACACGGCATATGTAAATGTTGTGACAGCTGGACAAAAACTTAATTACAATATATTCAAATAAATCGTAGGATGCTAATAAATAGGTCAATGACAAATATTGACAACAGTAAATTTTACACGCTAGGCTTTAAAACTTAATGGTTGGCTTTATAGTGGGATGCAGCGGGGCGGACCAATAACGTCGATGGGTAGAACGATGGTTCAAAGTTTTAATTAAACAGTGACATCTGCCGGGCTCGTTACTGTCGCGACAATTGTTGTTCAGACCACACACATGTATATGTCATACACACACACGCACACAAACACAAACTTATTGGGGAAGCAATAGCTCTCCGTTATTGCTTCCAGTGTAGAATCTATGTTTACAGACTCCGTGATATACTGCTAAAACAATGATCACAATATGATTGATCGTAGTACGCAAAAATGACTGAATTTCCAATGAATGGTTATATGATTTTTCACTGCAATGTTTCGAATACAACTGACGGTCTAAGGTGAACACAATAATTTACACTTATGTTTGCAATTAAAAGCACATTTCTGGTAAAATAAACTTTATTTTTTGTTCACCACAGGAAGTAGTACTGTAAAATTTGTAACAGCCACGCTCCGTTTTGCAGCACTGGGAATGAAAGTTATTGGTTTGAAATCAGCCGTAAAAGTAACTTTTTCTTTTCAGACAAAACATTTTTATTTTCAAATAAAAGCGCATTTCATTAGTGTTTGTAGAAATAACCTTAATTAAAAATACGTGGTACTTTATAAATGTGAACGTTGAACACGTAAGCCACGATAGACTTCCCACTGAGAGGATTTGAATCTCAAATCCTGACACTGAGCTCTGACATTACAAAACTATTGCAGTTGACTCATAATAATTCACGAAATATAAAAGGACTATTATTCATTATGTATTATAAAAAATCCAACTTTCTGAACATAAAAACAAAACAACGACATAAACAAATAATGATGAAAAAGCACATAGTAAGACAATCAACACATCTTAGAGTTCTTTATAATTCTCTTTAAGAAAAGTGACGTCTGCCAATCAGCATTAGGCCAGCGTGACAGTCAATGATCTGAATTCATTACATTCAGAGGACATCTGAGTTGATCAGTAGAGTGATAAAAAGGTTAATGATAACGTTGAATATTATATGATACATATAATCATGTGATAAAAACGACTGCATTAGTTACCACCGTTTGTATGCATATGCAATGTAACGGTGTAGTTAGGTATTGATAATAATGACTGGAGACCAGTCCATTTTCTAATTAGTTGAGGTATATAATCATAATATTTATGTTTACGTCATGCCTTCAAGAACTTAGTTAAATATAAGTCCTCAGCGGCTGAAGACAAAGTATAAATGGAAAATTCGACGACCTTTCTCATATGCTTGAATTTAATCGAATGTAGCTTTCGGTACAGAAATGTACGAACGCTTCCACTGTGAATGCTTACGATACGTGGAATGTGAACAATCTAAGTGACACAATTGGGGATCTTTTGAAATTTTTGGCGTGGAATATACCGGTGTCGGTGGCTGGGAACACGGCCGGCGGAGTTCTTGCTCGCTCCCGCAGCGGACTGCGAGAGTCGCAACAATTTTCCGGAACATTTCCGGCACGGCTAACGAACGGAA
Source organism: Agara michaeli (assembly GCA_018245675.1). Classification (NCBI taxonomy): domain Eukaryota; kingdom Metazoa; phylum Arthropoda; class Insecta; order Lepidoptera; family Hesperiidae; genus Agara; species Agara michaeli. Next base: position 6,763 of record DWDX01000643.1, on the reverse strand, counting down.
ACGAGAGGCGCGCCCAATTGCCGGATAAATGCACCTCGATTACTACACTGTGGCTACATTTTTCCTCCTAATGCCGTATTGGCTTTAGCTGCGGAAACGTTTTACGTTTATTTCACCACATCGAAGCCATGTTTTCGGAAACTACATTTTTATTATCTGTCGTCTGTTTATATATTTTACTTTCATATTCTGTTTTATACTAATGTGTTGAAAATATCTTTCCGATTCCGTTTTAATCTAAGATTGGAATTAACCACGAATAGAATTTAACTATAGAGATAAATGTGACTCTCTATATACTAGTTTTATAGTCAATTCGTTGAGTTTACTATGTATCTATGTATCTGTGTATTTCCGGCGTAGATAGACAGATCGTGGGTACACACGTAACAATGCATTTACAAATAGCTATTACATATTACAACGCAGTTATGTGGAACATATTTTAACGTACCGCATCCATTACTCAGTGGAGCGAGCTAGAACCCGGACTCGACGAGTAACGACCCAACCTAATGCTCTCACATTCCTCGGGAATTTTTCAAGTCAGCTCTCGTAATAGGACGAGTAAACAATCTGTTCATGAGACTATCACTTATAAATTTACGTAATCAATTGAATATTTATTCTTTATACTTTATATTTTTAAGTACTTAACTATCAATTTATGCTTCAATTAATATATCACACTTATCTTCTTTCTCTTTATGGAATAGCTCTTATCCATTTTCAAAATATTTGTTAATCATTGAACTTGTTAATACTGTCGATTAAATTATTCACGTTATAATTTTCTTTTGTTTTTTTTTTAAATAATGAAACATACACTAAATAAAACTTCCTGGTTTAATTACCTGAAGGATACAATAGTGCATGACGCTCTAAAGCTTTCATCTCAATATTTACTAGGTGTAACTAGTTACATACGAGTTAATATAATATGAATCTGTGGTGCTTCGAGTGAAGTATTCTACAGGGCGGAACGCACGGGACCGTTCCAATATCCGGGATGAGCTCTATAATAACCGCTAATTAAAATATAATACACAATTCGAGTAGTTCCGGGGTCGATAGAAGCTCCAGACAATTTTTCAGAGGCTACTATATAGAGCGTTCGGATCATAATATTTTGGAGCCTAAAATCATAATATGAGCCTAATCATTTAGAATAATAATTTATAAATTGTAACTATAATATAAAAGAACTGTGTGAAACTATCATGCTTAATTAAGAAGAAATGGTTCTTGTTTTGTAACTTTCAGATATCGGGAGGCAACGTATATCAAGATTAGTAGATAAAAGTCACTAAAAAGAAACTGGAGAAGAATAAATATATATAACAAAAAATTATGTCTAGGTATATACGGCACTTGAACTTAGTGTAAAATGGAAAGATATCACTAAGCAAAGAGGGTCAATGACATTCAGATAAACCGCAAAGTTACAGACGAGATTACCCACTTACGACAGAAATTAGCGTTAATGTCTGATAAAATACAATATCATAATATTCACGCTCGCAAAATCCACACCACGGGAAGAAAATTGTGTAGCAGTTATGTTTGTTTACAGACACTTTAACACACTATAGTAAAGCGCCAGCCGCGTACAGAAACGGAAGCATGAAGCGCCTCGTTTAGATAAACCTACACCGGTGCGGTTTCACGCCTTCCACACTCATTTCCAAATGATACTGGTTTTGAAATTGCCTTCGCTACATGGAGCGCCCCTAACATTTATAAATGTACTAAACAAAGTCACAATTACAAATTAATTAAAACCGTGTTTAACCAGTTTGTTGAGCTAATTGTCGAAATCACTGACCGTGAGTCGTGTGTTAAAATGGTACGTAACAATGTTACTATCCATGCCAGGCCGCATTTGAATTTTGGTAATTATTTTGATTAACATTTTTAACAGCTATTGAGAATGACACTAATGATTCTCAACGACAACGCACCCTGTTAGTATAGTAGAACTGGTGTAAGTACGCGTTGGATCTGCAGAGCTTATGTAACGCTTCAGCTAAGTACAAAAGGGCGTCGCGAAACAAAAAGTTTCCATAAAATTGGACACAGCTGCGTTGCTGCTCTAGCAAGAATAAAGCGACTTGTAGATGCGAGGCGCATTGTTTGGCAATAGACTGTACTACAACATTTTAAATATACGCATAGGGAAAACTTTAAAGTGATACAATTATCGGAAATAAGGGTTGTTTGAGGTTGAAATTGAAAATGAACACTTTCGTAATAATTCCCACGTTCTGCTAATTATCTAGAAGGGACACATTTTTTAATTTAAAAATTACCGATTAAAACTAAATTGGAAGATTAAGAACATCGTGCAAGTTACTTCAGCAAGTGAGTAGTAGTAGGGTAGTACTATTTACGTTTAAATACTTCTACTTTATACGACCGTAGGTATTAAGATAATAGTATCGGGCTGGGATATATGGTACCTAAACTACCTTACAGCTTCGTGTGCAATAGATGATTAAAACCGGTATTTAAAGTAATCATCTCGGTGCGTTTCCCTACTACGTTAGTGGTGATAAATCTTTTATGTAACGTCATAATCCAGAAACGAAATGTCAGACGGACAGACAGATCATCCGGCTGTTTCATAATGAACCGACTATTCCAATGTTAAGTGAGTAAGAGAAACCGGTGTATTTTTTATTATCACTGGCTATCATCTGTTATCAGGACCTAACTTTACGAGATTAAAGAAACGTTATTCACTACAATTCAATTTATAAATAATAATAATGATGCGGCCATCTGATTCCAAATTAGGTATTAAAATACCTGTGTTACAATAACCAGATAGCCGATACATATACGTTTGACATGCTATATAATACTTAAGATTTTTATTATACCCAGACAGCAAAAATAAATGTGCTCATCACACAAATGTTTGTTCTGCGTAGGAATCGAACCTACCACCAGTCAGTGTCTCTAGCTACTAGGCAAAGAGGTTATTAAGTTGTGTTGTGAAATGCTTTCTAGAGATATATACATAATATGTAGTATTGTGATCAGGGTCATTCACGGTCATATCCTTTACCACAACGCGCACTCGCATACAGCGGGGCACTGACGGAACGTACATATTGTTAGTGCAACTTATGGATCATCTGACTAACGCACAGACCTATTTGTTATTGACCAGTCTACGGTGTTGGAAAATTGTATAAAATGCATACAAAGCGACGTAAAACAGCGTGCATACAAAGCGAAGTTATGGTTGCATCGTTTTATCAACACTCAAAGTACTTGCGATAGAACTCTTAAAATAATTCATTATAATATTGTATAGTCAAAAGACAAAATCTAAGAAATAAACACTACAATATTCTACAATAGACGCAATGGAAGTTTGAGTAATTAAAGACAATAGAGCCATTTCATCGAGGCTCTCGGAACAGGTACACCTGCGATCCACCTTGAAATTTCTCTTCAAGCTATGTTTATTGCAACTTGTATGTATGTTCCAAAATTTTGTTGTAGCCGGTAATATGTTTATATAAAACTCAAGCAAAATAGACTAGCACAACAGATCTAACAATTACGTTTGAATTACTATCAAAGAATGTAAACATGTACAGTATGTATTTGTATTCTTATGTATGTATAATTTGCCTTACTTTTACTATGTCTATATAGTTATGAATAAATTCTTTTACACATTTGCGTATATGATGTATATTAACTTTCACTTTTATACCTCTTAAATTTTTCCTTTCTATATGAAAACTCATTAAATTCGGTCTTTGTTCTTTCCACTTCTAGGTCTGCTTACTTCTATCTGTAGCTCGGGAACAGAGTACAGCTACGGTAATCTCCTGCCTGTCATAAGAGGCGACTAAAATAAGACTGACAGAATCGCGGACGGCTCGGGTGGGAGCTCTAATCATCCAGCCAGCGCACCGAAGGGGGGATGGGAAGGGCGACGATGTGTGTGGCCGCATGCCGTAAGCAACGGAAAGAATGCGATGTGAGAGATTTGTTTAATACAATGTTAATTAAAAATTCATACCATAAAATTTAGGTAAGTAATTTAGGAATTACTGAGTTTAAAAATGTTTTGTTCCAAGAGCTTCCGTATCTTATGACTACAGGACACTGAGATATTACGGAGATACAGACCTGAAAAATGATGAGCAAATATTTTCATAGTAAAATATTTGCCCATATAATAGGAGGCATCGGCGATCTGGTGGGAGACAATGGGTATAGAGAAAAATAAAATTGATTGATTTTTAACACATGCCTCCTAGACTCTGTCCTGGTGTATTTATCCTAAATATGTGCACTGAACACCACAAATATTGAATATACAGAGGGTTATGCCGGAACCATAACTCCACGGTCTTACTCGCTTCGCCGTTTGTTGGGACCAGGTGAACACTTTCACATTCTACTACGTTCCCGACATTGCTAGTCCCACAGTGGCACACCACCTGATTGATGAGATGGAACCGAAGTTCCTCCACCTAGTCAGCTTAGCGGGACGCACCGGAAGACGGGACGTCCATGCGTTATCCGTCTAGGTCTCAATTATGGACTTGCAGGAGAGCGTGGTACATCATCCTTTGACGCCCTGCTCTGCTACTGGGGGTTGGAAGAGCGGTCGTCATCTCTCTCTTTCTCGCTTCGCTTCTATATATTCGAAGAAGGTCAAACCCACAGTACGTCTGTGTTCTGCGTTAACAATAAACAATACTCATCAGAGACGTGAACTTATGGTAGTAATTTATTATTAATGAGGGTGTAGCTCTCCGTATAAAATATTTTTGGATAAACCATGTAATCATACCGAACTTATTATTCTGCGAATGAGGATTACACTTCAAATAGATACACGCCTCGTTTATTAAAGGGAAACTTTCTCAGTAATCTTAGCTCAGCTTACAAAACGTATTTATTGCTTCAAATTATTCATAAACCCTCCTTAAAATTTCCTTTGTTATACTTACAGAATATCTGAAGGATGTGAGGAGAGTAAATGACGTTTATTTTAATTCTCAAGATATATTCATATATCATTATTATAATAGACTGCCTCGTTGGTCGGGCGGTTGCTAGCAGGACTGCCGATCGGGAGGTCCTGGGTTCAAATCCCGGGTTGGGTACTTCTGGATTCTTCTAATTTAGAATTTCTAGTAGTGACTCAGAGTCTGGATGTGTGCCCGGTGCATGGCAATAGGCTCACCACCTATTCCATTGTGGGACATAAGCGTAACTGGTGAAATGTGGGGGTGTACTACACTCCTCTGCCTACCCCTTAGGGGATTTCAGGCGTGATGTTACGTCTATGAATTTCCATAGAAAACTATAGCGAAGAATCCTGAACAAATATCGGAGCTAATTGCCGTAATGGCCAGCGGAACTCGACATAATGTAATGTTAATATTTATTTAAATCGAGGCCCCTTTGGTGTAATTTTAACGGTGCTTCCGTTTTTGCGTCCCTTTGACCTAACAATTACCTTAAATAACATATGTGCTTTGAATCTTTACTAACTATAATAAACGAAAATATGTAGTGTATTTTTAAACGTGAATATTTTTGATCTATTTCTCTAAAACAATGTAATAAAAGATAATAATAATCCGATTGTAACGTCTGTACATACCAGCATATTTTAAAAAATACTGGTTTTACCGGTAAAATCTAGTTTTGACCGACGAATACACTTGAAAGGGAGAAAAATATAAGCAGAATGCCCTATAACAAGAACATCGTGTACGTTAACTATGTATTTTAACTATTCGGTAGAGGTATTAGAATTTAACAAGGTTTTGCCCGCGACTTAATCCCGCCCCCGGCCCCGCATTCCCCTTTGGCGATAGAATTTCGTAAAACGTGTTTTTAGTTCACCTCAATGCATCAAAAAAGATATTCCTACCAAATTTCAGGTTTGTCGGAGCTGTAGTTTGGATATTTTCCATCGTTTACGCCCCCGCAATCCTCTTTCGGGGGTGGAATTTCAGAAAACCCGTTCTTAGCTGATCTCTACTTAGCGAAAGAAATATTCCTGCCAAAATTCAAGTCTCTACGCCTTATAGTTCCAGAGATATCGTGTTGAGTCACTATGTATATAGAAAACCTCGTATATATATATATATATCGATTGTAAGTTAAAGCGAACGATCCGTTATATAAACAAAAACCTAAATTACATTGAAAGTGAAGAGGGACAACACACCAAGCCTGGCGTTTGTTTTAACAAGGGTGTAATCAAAACCGAGCACATACTATAATTTAGTTCGCCACGGTAATATAAAATGATAATAAGGTATTGAAATGCAATTTAATGCACTTGATTGTCATATTGTTTCATTTATCGTTCCCAGTAAATCCGCTGAGAGTAAATCATTCAGGGGATATTATAATTTAAGAGGAACACATAATGGATATATTTAATAGTTAAATAACAACTGTACTCATATATTGTTTTAGGGCTGTCACAGAAATGTCATAATATACTAAAACTGAAAAATGGCACGTTTTAATTCAATTTTCTGTCTTAAGCTACATCAGTTGCGCGAACTCTTGCTCAAAAAAACACCAAATCGATATCTAAACAGAACAAATTTTGGAAATTAACGTAACATCACGCCTGTAATCCCCTAAGGGGTAGTCAGAGGAGTGTAGTACACCCCTACATTTCACCAGTCACGTTTAAGTCCCACAATGGAATAGGTGGTGAGCCTATTGCCATGCACCGGGCACACATTCAGACTCTGAGTCACTG